>VZRO01004224.1:0-37838 GCA_013397915.1 Daphoenositta chrysoptera
TTTTTTTTTTATGTTTTTCCTATGATGCTGATTTCTGCTGTGGTAAGTGTGTTCCAAGATCTGGTAACTTGGTTATCATCCGTGTAATGATAACATGATTCTTTTCACACACCATTTACACAAGTGCAACTCAAGATAGTTTGTTTCTCCTCCTGTTTTATTGGGGAGATCACAGTAATTTCTGTGTCATTTGCCTTCTCTCTGATTAGGTATATCCCAAGACTGATAAAAAAACATATAATTTCCCTGTAATATTTTCCCTGTGAATGCTGCTTCTGCATTGTATTTGCTTTAAATCAGATTCGGCATCTGGCAGCCTTATTTTGTATTCCAGCTCAGACTGTAAATGTGGATGGAATTTATTTAATTGAAGATGAAGTTAATGATAGACCACCAAGTTCTATCATATGTCCCTGAATGTTGAAATCATTTACTATTGCTAATGTAGACCATAAACCCAAATTCCTCTACAGTCATCAATTCTGGCTAGAAATTTATTCAGGGTGTCATCTTCACCTCTTCACTGCTTGATTAATGTGCTCTACTATGGTATGTTTAAAGAATGTAGAATGGCTGAGTTGGTTGAGTCCTATGGGGTCTTTGCCTTTTCAATTTCTTCCACCTCTTTCAAATTCCAGAGCATTCTCATGCCACATGCCTTTTGTTTGTTCAGAACAAAACTTCTGAACAATCACTCAGCAAAGGTCCAATGCAGAGACTAAAATTCATTAAAACCTCTGAGATTCTTGTTTGCCAAGCACAGGAAAAAAAACCAAACCTTTGGATGTTCGCTCAAACCACTCAGTATTTTTCCTCCTACTCTTCCCTCTTTACCATCCCATGCTCAGATTCTGTTTTATTTATGAAGAAGAAATGTGTTCTAAAAGAATGCCAGAGACTGATGTGCAAATAAACAGCATGAGCGTTTGCATGTTGCTTCCAAATACACCCATTTTATAGAAATGAGTGTGGTCTGAGCCTTGAGAAATGAAAAGGAAAGATTACATGTGCCGGTGTGCAAAATGGATTATAATGACCTTTATCAACCGCAATAAAACAAAGAAATCTCTGAGAGGACAGAAAAAAAATCTACTTTACCAACCTTCTGCAAGTTGTGATTTGCATCCTCTGAGCACATTCATGCCTGTTCTCATCAGAGTTTTTTTCAGTTGAAGGAAATTTTAGTTCTCACAATGCACTCTTTCTTTTCTCTATGCAAGAACAAAGCTTTCCACAGTGGGCACTGTGGCAGATTATCTGGTGGGGTCTTTGCCGTATTCACAGATCTTTAAAAGTGTGCAGGTATCTCTAGGTACACAGAAAATGTATATTTATCTCACTAATGAGCTGTCAACACTTTCTGTTCCTGTAATAAATATTCGGGTGCTCATCTTTGCAGCTTGTCCTGAGGTATAGCACAACCAGCAAATGTATTCTCAAGGTTCCACAGAGGATGTGTTGCTCAGTGTTTCATACAGGACTAGTAGCAGATCAATTAACAAGTGATTACCTGCTTTACATGGTTCTTTTTTGGGTCATTAACTTCTTGAGGAATGTTTAGGGAAAGAACAAACTCTTGTCCTTTAAACTGCTAAAAAAACCTAGTCAATTACTATGTAAATCACTTTTTCTAAGGAACTTGGTGTTATCTTACTGAGATTCTAATAGTACTTACTGAGATTCTAATAGTAGTTACTGGTTTTGACTCTCAATAGTTGATCTCTACATAGAAATATGTTTTTCTCTGTATGACTTACTGTAAACAGCAAAATTAGCTGGAAAATTATTAATCCTGCAGTGAAATTCCAAGTTTTAACACTTTCTTTTTTTCATTTACCCTTAATATCCTTTTTTTAGTACATAAAGTAAAACATTGGGGATCTGGGTTAACAAATGCAATCTCCATATGTATGGGTGAGTTTCAGTAAATATCTAGAGTTAAGGATGTAAATGTGGTCACACCCTGGCTTTTGGTCTATTTCCTGGGGTTTTTTAGTCATCTGGTTTGGTTTCCTTTACAAGATCAAGACAGCAACAGATGAATCTGAGTGATTCCATTTTGGATAGGTGACCCAAATAATTATGTGTAATTTTGATTGTAATGGGCTATGTGATCAACATGTGTTAAAAATCAGGGCATTTTTAAGCACTTAAGTTTTGGCTACCTGAAAGTAGACTTTAATATTTAGAATTAAAGGGATATTAAAGGAGACCACTACCGTTAGTTAAAATATAACATACATAGACACTGCATACATACTGTTGCCTAACACTCTTTTAAAACCTCAGATTAATTATCATTTTGATATCTTTGCCAAGCAATATATCTTTGATTGTAGTTTGATCACTACTACTAATATTTGATTTAAATCATATGTCAAACTGATTCTTCTTGCCCTACACCTGATAGAAATGGTGAACAGTACCTTGCTCCTCACCATGCAGGTTTATTTCCTTTTCAAAAACTCATCACTTTAACATTTTCAACTGTAGATTCAGTTTGTTTAAAATTTCATCATAGATTATGCCTTCTAAAATTTCATCAGGCTTGTTGTTTTTCCTTGGAGTCTCTTCAGTGTGTCTATTACTTACTAGTTAACATATATATATGTTCTCATGGTTTGGATTAGAATGAGCAGAAACTGCTCTGGAAGAGACAGAAAAGTCAGGACCTCCTACTATCCATGGTGCTGAAAAAGGCTCACCTAACAGGGAATAGTTTATACATAACCATCTACCACAGAACTGCAGTAAATTTTGAAATTCAGAGATAGTAGTAGCTCCTATAGATACTCTCAGTGTGATATATTGCAACACAGGCATCTGGTTTGAAACAGTTATTGGTGGGCTACAAACTAATTCTCTCTCAGAAACTCAACGTTTTGTGCTGCTTTACCATAAATTGCTCATGACCCAAAGGGACATTTTGTTCTTGGAGGTTTTGCAATGTCTGTTGTCTACTAAGCTAGAATTTCAATTAGTATGAGATGACATTTACAGCAAGAAAAAACATCAAATACAATTTTTAAGTGCAATTCAAGAGTGATGGGTTTTATTAAAATAACTGCTTCTGCATCCTGCTACCCAAGAATAAAACTAGATTGGGGGAGGAGGATGTTTTATTGTTGTTTGTTTTGAGTGTTTTTATTGGGAATGAGTCTTTTTTTGTTCGTTTGTTTTGTTTAAAAAAATACTTCGAATTAAAGGTTTGGTCCAGAATTCCAATTACCTGATTTTATTCTTTAACAGATTCTACTGTGAAACCCAGTGTGTCAGTTTATTCCCATGTCTCTTATTTTGGATAAATACATTAGTGGGTGATAGTTAACATACCAAATAAATTCAGACTTAAGCCTTGCTTTTAGAAGTAAAATCTAATTCAATGTATTTTTATTATTTGCTTTATGATTACCAGTATGGTAAATCAATTACTAGTTTTAGCATTTTTCCGTTCAGATTAATTAAGTTGTGCATATTGCTTGCTCTTTAAGAAATGATGCACTGTGATAAATTATTGAGCGAAGAGCAGAAAATAGAGCTGGCAAATCCTTTCTAGAATCCTATCTTTAGATAATCACCTTTTATTAAAATGCCAATGAAAACACATCACTGTAAAGTGAAAATTGTTCTCTAGTAACTTATAGCTGTAAAACACTGATGCAGTCGTTTGCATTTATGGCACCATATCCTAAATGATGGGTCTCTGATAAAAATGTAAGTTAAACAAAGCCTCCAAAATACTTTGTCTTACCATGTATTATGGCACTAAAAATTAATAGCAGTGACGTTACCAGGTAGAAAATCGCCACTTTAAAATGCAAAATAACTCCAAACTGTTGTGCAAGATAATGAAACTAGAACATCTAGGAATACAGCAATATGATGATCCTTTATCATCTAAACGGTTAGACCTATTTTGCAAAGTGTGAAGATTCCTGTCGATTTCTGTGGAACCAAAATTTAATTTAATTTGTCTTGAAAGAGGTGAGGTTAATCTGCTATATGTACGCCCTTTGTAGATTTGCTGATTAAATTCCCTCTTTGTCATAATGAGGGATAAGCTTATCTATGGTTGTAAACTGCAAGTTAAATATGTACCAAATTAAGTAATGGTGTAACTGTATACTGGTTTGTCTTGAGAACACACATTGAGTACTCTCCTTTGAAACATTACCTACCTATATTGTTGAGGTTTAGAAATTGTATATCTCCAGTTTCAGAGCAATGAGTTTCTATTACTTTTCTTTTGATTACATTTATGGTCACCTTGCATTCTTAACTTGTTACTTTGCAGCTACAGAGAATAAAACATTTAAAGTATCATGAAGGCACCGGGGGGGATGGGGGGATGGACGACACCGCCAGTAGTTTAAATAGGGGCTTGAAAGCATCTGGAGATTGAAAAAGGATGAATGTGTCAGGAAAGACAAAAAAAAGGAAAAGAAATGGGAGAATTACAATAGGGCAGCTTTCTGGTCTCTGACCATTGCAAATTTTCCTATGCACTCACATAAATCACGGAGAAAGGAAGAAAGAAATACTCAACCAGAGAAAAATCCCCATTATATCACATGCACATCTTTGCTCTTTTCCTTTTTCAAAGTAGGCTTAGAAAGAACAAAGGGCTTAGAACTGTTCAATGATATTATGCCAGGGAAGTACTGTACTTGGGGTTCCATTTTTTCACCTCAAAGAGGATTTAATTCAGCTGTCAGAGAGGGCTTTTTAGTTTGTAGACAGAGTACGGACAGGGAGAATTCTGTTTGTTCTTTAAAAATAGTCCAAAACATTCCAGTCTTTGTGAAAAATTCTTGAAGCTTAAATAGGAAATAAATTCAAAGTCAAATTCCCTATTAAGTTAACCATGATACCTGTTTCTTATTCCTCAGAGAACACTATGTCATTGTTCTACTGAGGCTAAAATAAGCTTCATATAAAAATGAGTGCTCACTTTATCGAAGTTTTTTTTATTTTATCTGAAAGTCAAACAGGTCTTAAAGTTATACAAGGTCAGTTATTATTCTAATTTAATTTTTTTCACTGGTGCCATTATTTATTGATCTACCTTAGGCTGAAGTTACCTACCTGGGCTGTGAAAGACAGGTACAATATGAATTGAACTGACCCAATAATGCTTCCTCCTTTTTTAAAGCAGTGATAACACAGACGAAGAGCACCAAGACAAATATCTTCCCATAAGTCCTTTTTCTTTGTTAATTTAGAGAAAGACAGTCTATGATATTTTCTAAAATAATGTTATGGTGGCCAAGAACCCTTGTTTAATTTTTGTCTTCACCTTGGATATGGTGAGGAAAGAATAATTTTTTATACTATCCTGCTAGCAGTTACTATCACTAGAGCTATACAAATACTGTATTTCGGTTTGTAAAGGAGTGTTAGATTTTAACACGTCTTCCCCCTGTTTGTGTCTCAAATTTCATGCAAAAAAGACATTTCAAGGACAAAAAAATGTTTGAGGTGGATTTCAGCTTCTGGTGTATATAAGAAAATATTTTTTTATGTTACTAAGCGAAAATCAAGACCTTGGATCATCAGTTTGGTTTACAGCACTTCACTGTTGGTGATGACAAATTCAACTGAGCTCTCACTATGAAAACTGCTTTTAGGGAATATGATTTAACAGTAAAGTTAAAAATGGTATATGTGGGCTTGGAATTAGTGAAATACAATTTCCTATATGTACATTTCTATTTTTACTATGGCTGATGACACCATGTTAGGGTAAGTTCACCTTTAACATCCTGCTTCCAGCAGAAGACAAAGACTGAGCAACTCTTTACACATTGACTTTACACAAGAGTGACTAATACAAAAGGAAGAGTCACAGTAAATTCTGTTTTACCTGTTTTGGAAGGCATTGAATATTTGCTTACTTGTTCAGTGTCTCTGTTTTTTTGAGAAAAAGGAAAATTGTCACACAAAAAATAGACTTTCTCCTTCCTGTGTAGGAACTAGAAACAGGCACCAAGGCCATCAGTGGTGACAAGGAAGTGGCACCCAGCAGGGCATTTATAGCTTGGACTCTGTTGAATGAACATGCTAAACTAGATCCTTCACTGGTGTAAATGGAATTCAGTTCCCACTGATGCTGAAAGAAATCACACCACCTGAGGATACCACATCAGAATTATCTGAAATCCTGTAGGCGAAAAAATCAGGATGTGACCCGGCACTTTCTTCCTAATACAGGAACAACTTTAATTCTGGGAATTCTTACTGTGCAGTTTTGGAGTTGGTAATATTAACATGATTTCTATGGTGTTTATGTTTAGGTTAAAATAATTACAATGCATTTTTTCTATTAGGGGATACCCACACACACATATATATAACATATATGTAGGTATTATATAAAGTCTAACACTAATCCTAGGCTTGGAACAATATCAGGGTAAGACTTCTACATAATTATATTCAAATGAATGCATTATTCTATTATTTTTACACTAGTTTAAATAAGTAATCCAGACATCAGTCTACTAATGCTGATGTAAAGCAGAATAACTCATCTGATTTATACCTGATAAGAGCCTGGTCCTATACCTTATTGCTGAATTTGTTGAGGGTTTTTTTTTTTCCGTCCCAAAAGACAAAATTCTTGTTTGTTTGGAAGGGTTTTTTAACCTCTTGGCTGAGTGATAAATTTCTGTTTATCAGCCACCTGCATCTCCTCAATGCATTCTGAGGCAAAAATCAAGGCATAAGAAAGTCCAATTTTAAATTCAATCAGTTCCCAAGTTGTCTGATGCACTGGTTTCCATTTTAACAGCTGCCTCTGTCTACTTCACCCACACGGAGGAACCAGCTTCCTCTGGAGATGTGAAAATGTACAGTTGGCAGCTAAAATTCAATTTAAGCCTGGCCAGGTACAATTTTATTGGCACTGGTCCCAGGTCTTGCAATTGACTTTTAACCCCCTCAGAGCTTTCCTTGTGTGCCTGATAGAGCTGTGCGCTGTGTGACAACTTCAGGGAAGTCCAACTGCTGCCTTTTGTTGCTTTGTGCAGAAAAATATTCTGAGCTCATAAACCACCAGCTCTGCATTTGAGTGGCATTTGTAAGAAGCCTTCATGTTAATTATCTGCACAGAAAATAGCAAGTGATATATGCTGTTATAAAGAACTGTTTTCTGAAAGCTGCACTGGAGAATACTGCTCACTTTCTTGGATTCCCAGTGTTTCGTGATCCCTAATGTTCAACTTTTTGACTTTGAAAATTCTTTTCGTACTTTATAAACAATTTGCAACACTTCCAGTCTCTCTGATAATTTCTCCCATAACTGAGCAGTCAAAATGATTCACAGGAATAACAGGTTAAAGAGTTTGTCCCCTAGCAGAAATACAGAGTAAAGGGATTCTTTCTGTCCTTAGAGTAAGTTGTTCCAATAAGTAGCAAGTTCTGATAACTATGGACTTATGTGAAGCAGTAAAAAATTTCTCTGTCCCAAGGTCCTTCCTCATGTTAGGGTTGAGCTTCACTTTTTTTTTTAGGCCGTTCAGCAAAAGAAGCAGCAAATCAAATGGAATGGGGAGCAAAACACTGGCCTTCAAAAATTCAAACTGGAAACATCACAGCAGAATAGAATTTGTGCATCTTTATTCCCTAGTGTTTCCATGCAGAAGAGTTCAAAATAACCATGTTATAGTTCTGGGTATTAAAAAACACAAAATCATTAACTAGAGTCATATGTTAATTGGATTGGTAAACAAAGGGTTGGTCTCTACATCATCTGTGACAGTAACCTTCTAGATTAAAGGGGGAAAAATTGACATCCTAGAAATCTTCAATGCCAACACATGGTGTTTAGTTCATCCTTTCACAGCAGGCTGCCAGCTAGCGACAGGTAATGCAAGCAATTTCAGCTCACAAAGGTATTTAAGCTGCCCAAACCTATCCCTGCCTAGAGAGCTACTCCTCACATCCACCAGTATTCTGCAATGTAGGACAAGAAGGGAATAAAGCTACAGGAGAAAGTTACTACAGTAATTATTCATCAAAGCCCTTCCGCTTCTGTCATCCATGACTTAGAGATTGAGAACTGGCAGTTTTAAAGGTGGGAGAGAGGGGAAATCTGTTTTCTTAGGTGATGTTCACAGGTCTTTGCCTCCTTACTTCTCACTGCATAGTACTATTACCCTGGTGGTCTGAGGTATTTCATCAGATGAAAGGAAAGAGGGAGCTTTGAGTAACTAACTGAATTCCAGATCACTTGTTTTTCAAGAAAACAGTGGGCACAAATGTATAAAATATGAGTATCCGGGAACAAGTGAAATGGAAGAAGTTTTTTCAGATTATTTTTCACTGTGAAACCGAGGTCAAAGATTGAGGGTTTGGTTTGAAGACCAAGCATGGCTGAGTCAGTTTGGATAAAACACGAGCATTAGGAGTTTGTATTGTTTCTCCCATTGCCCATGTTTTTGACTGAAATATCACTAGAATCTGATCTCACTTTTCTTTCTTAATGTTGCAAAATACTGTATTTTCTTTATCCTGTCTAGCACTGAAGAAGAAAGTAGCGTCTCTATAGGGTGTGGGCTAGAGAAAACTAAATCTCAATCTTTGGCTACCTCTGACTCATTTTCCATGGAGTTGAAAGAGTTCAGATCAGTGTTAGAAGGGATCAGAATTTGCAGGCACTTGTTTTAACCAAACATCCATATTTTCTGAATTTTTAAATTTTTCCTGACAAAAGTGAATAGGAGCAGAAAGAATGGTTTGTTTATTTTTAAATGGGAGAGAGGAAAAGAAACAGATACCAATTAGTTGCACCAATAAGTTACTGAGGACTGGGAAGTTACATTTATTTTCAGAAGAACTGTGGTGTAACTGAAACACAGCTCAGGGACCCAGCAGAACTGGGTGCTGAAGAACCAAAAACTTCTGTTAAGGTAGAGGGGATATGGAAATAGAGAGGAGCTAAGTCAGCTTTAACTGTTTGTTTATGCAAACAGCCATGTCTTTTATTGCTTGAGGTTAATTTCTCATTACTCATGATTCAGCAAACTCTTTGTGCAATGCTTCACCACAGTGTTCTCATTGAGATGTTCAGTGATAAAAACAAATTATATTTTCTAGCATCAGGGATATTTTTCTATTTTTTGGGGTTTTTCCATGCCATATTTGCAAACGAACTTCACATATAGAAAATGACAATGGCCAGCCAAGGTTGTGACTAATAAAACCTAGGCTTGATGAAGCTCATTTGCTAAGATTGCCCTTCAGGATAATTGAGATACAGCACCTTGAGCAGTGGGCCATATCTACTGCGTCAATGTGGAAATGGAATTTTGTTTGTATGGCAGTTGCTTTTAGATAATGTGTGCAATTGTCTATGAAGAGCAACTAGATAATTCCTGTGAGTGACTTCTGTAGTTGCATTCAAATAAGTACTGTAATAAACCTTAAGATTGTTTTCTTCAGCAATTCATCAATAATTTACTGTATGCAAAAAAGTTGATACTGGTCTAGAAATTTCTACAGATAATTTTCCCATCTAAAACCCTATCACAATAGTGCTAAAGGGTATATTGTGGTAGCTGGAATTTATGCATGCAGATTCCATTTACAATAGTGTAGGTCAGGTAAATCATCATTGTTGGGTTGAGAAAGGTATGGGTAAACATGCTAGTGTTTGTCTAGAACTTTAGGAGACTAACGAGAAAGGAGAAATTGTTCAACCAAAAGAGGCATTCCATAAGTAGGGAAGTAGAACCATATTGATCCTCATCTGTTGACAAAACAGGCTGCGAGATGTGATGTACTTACCAGTTTTAATAACAAGCTGTCTTACTGGGATCTCTGTGACAAACTCAGTGATTGAGGAATGTTGTTTGGAGGTGTAAAAGGAGATATTCTGTGTTCCAGACAGAAATGTCATTGAAGAAATGAGCACAAATGCGCTGTGTTTCATGGGCTGGCTGACAGACAAGGAGGTGGCTTCACAGATTGGAACCTTTAGCTGCCAGAACAGATATCACCATAATTTCCAGTGACCCTGGAGAAGACATGTGCAGGGAGAAAGAGGAGGAGAATTCCCCAGACAGAATAGTATGGACAAGGAATGAGATTGCCATTGCTCTGTTTTCAAAAACCTGTTTACTGTGTTTTGGTTCCATTTATTATAATCCTAAGTTTCTGTGAAACTGTATAGTTACGCTTAGAGAGTGAATGTGTTTGTTTCCAAAAGAGAAACAACTGAGTATATGTCGTGTGCCATGTGCTGGGCAGAGACATTCTCTGGTAATTTTCTGCTCAGATAACAATTACCAAATGCTTTAGTTACAACAATTTCTAATAGTCTTTATAATTTCATTGTTCACAGGTTCTTAACGATGGCACTGTACAGTACAGCATAGTGAAATTTATTCATAAAAGTGGCTCCAGTTTCTCTGTAATTACCATTGTCTTCAAAAGCAAAGACTTCAAATTGTTCTAAAACATCAGCAGCAAATACTGTACTATTGAACTCAACTCACTGTGATTAAAGAGATTAGTATCATTGAGTACAATAGTCATCTCTCTTAAAGTTTGAGTTTCACAAAAAATAATGAGAAGCCCTTGATCTCTCTTGTCCAGTGATACAGCCTGTGGGAATAAACAGAGCTAACTTTGTATGTTGAAAATGGGGAATAAAGTGTATTACTTCAGGCTGAAATGAATCTAGGGTTTGTGGTTGGACAGCCTTTTAAAATTTGGGTATAGATAATTGCAACACTGCCTGTAAATTCTATTAAAATCTTGTGGTCTCAGCCTTACTTCCCGAGATGTCGTGTCTGGCGGTTTGCCTGGGTTGCCTACAGAGCGAAAAAAGAGAAATATTATGTGCCAGAAAATACAGAGGCTGTAACACAGGCTATCACAGTCAGTGTCTTCCATGTCACCCAAAGGTTTTATTAATTGTGCAAAATGCTACCTGAAATAACATTTTTTGGTGCACTGACTTTCCTGAGAGGGTTCTTTTTTACTGAGGCTAAACTTACTTTGCACTCTAGTGAAGTATAATGGCTAGCAATTTTTTTTTGCTTACCATGTCTACAGGGTATCCTGCCTCAGTTAATCCTGTGGAAGCTTATCAACCAGTATGTGCCCCTTCAGAAGATTACCTGCATGAATATTTAAGGAAATTAGTCAGTAGAGATCCATCACATTGTTACTGTTTTAAATATTCCTTTGTAAATAAACTTGTGGGCCGCAGAGGAGGAAAGCATGCTCAATTACCTTCTAGAGTGCATTTTTACTAAATGCCAGGGTGAAGAAAATGATGGTCGAGAACAGACAAGACTTTTGTTATAAACTGGTCTCAGTAGAATTTAACGTGATTTTTAGCAGGTTAAGCACTTTGGCTTGCATTCTTCATTTGAGCACTTAAATTTCTGTGCAGTGCATATTCTTTACATACATTGCCTTATCTTCTTAATGATGATACAAACTACAGTTTTGGGTTCGGGGCTTTTGTGTTTTTTTCGTTTTTCTCCTAAAACGTTCTGTTCTGACAGTTCTGGTGCCCAGAGAATCACGAAGTTTTCTTACCCAATTCTCAGCTATCCATAGATATAACACATTTAGTCTTCTCCATCATTCTTTGCTCAGTCCCATTGAAGCTGCTGTCACTGCAACATTTTACTTTCTTCTATCAAGGCAGGCATGAAATTTCCAGTGGAGCGAATGCGAATGCTAAGGCAGCTGCATGGGTCAGTAGGCAGATGGAAGGGGGGAGGGTTTGGGAAAGCTAAACAGTTTGCATCCTTCTCTAAAAGACAGCAAACCACAGGGCAGGGATCTGCAATCTGATGATTTGACAGTGCAATGCCCTTTAGTTGTTTGACTGGATTTACAAGTTCTGTTTAGCTGACAGATATTTTGGCTAATACCCTTCCCTAGTTGTTTTCCTTTTGACTATCAGAGGTTCTGTTTAAAAATTTAAGCAAGCTCTTGTTGTACAGCAAAATAAACAGATTTCTCTTACAGATAGGAGACACTCTCTAAGATGTTTTTTTCTACGAATACCCCAATGAATATGAAATATTGACCTAAACAAATACAGTTTACTGAAAGTACTAGTAAACAATCTGGAAAATAATTCAGATGATGTAGCTCTTCCAAGCTTACAGCAAACATTCCAATATATTTTTCTTCTCTGTATATTTTGGTAATTAGTCATTCTTCTGAGTGAAAATCAAATCATTAGCTTTTAAAGACATCATATTAAATAAAACTATAGCTAAGCAAGAAAAGTGTGGAAATACAAAGGAATTTTCAGTAAGTGAAATTTTAGTGATTAAATATTTTTCAGTTTCTGAGGTAATTGTTAGTAAATATTTTGATTTTCAGAGATAATAAGGTTTTAAATATACTGTGTCTAAAATCCATGTGAGAATCAACATGTAACAGTTTTAAAACAGTAGAATCAAGGGTCCTGGAATAAAGATAGACAGAGATGTTGGTAATGCTAATTACTGTAATCAAGGGGAAAAAAAAAAACTTTTTCTGGGATCACACATTGACTGTTCTCTGAATTGTGCCTTGAAATCATGTGCAAAAATAATTCTGTTTCACTGGCCCACAGTCTCCCCCTGAAGCTTTTGAGAATGGACCAGCAGTAGTGTGTGCATCACCAGAAGTGGCCAGGGATGAAGCACTGAAAACACAGACTGTCCATCCCCTCCTCCCCCAGCTTCTAGTGCAAATCTCAGGTATCTGATGATGTCTGTGGGAATGTGACTGTGAATATCTCAAACTCCAAAACACTGAACAGCGGGAAGTGTGTGGGATGAACCACAGATGGAGAGGATGAAACCAAGAACATTGGCTGTCAAGAGGAAAGCAAACAGCAACTTTATTACATTTTGGGTGTCCTACATTCCGACTCAGTCACCTAAATGTTTCACCAGGTATGCCTGCATAAGCATAGGAGTGAGGTTTTGAAGTTCATCTCCTTACTGTCCTTCCTTCTGTGCACTAGTTCTCATCACAGAGCAGCCTGATGGCATGCAAATGAGATTCCTTTTGGGTTAAAATAAGCCAGAAACCGTGCTCCAGGATTATGCCTGTTTGCTCCAAGCATTAATGTACATGAGCCTTCAAACTACAGTTATTCTGAACTAAAACTCCCCTATGCATGTCATGAATGTATTTCAGGTCCTTAAACAACAACTTTTTTTCTCAACAGACCCATTCTTATTTGGTCAGACGTTGTTGAAGCTTTGACTATATTTCAGTAGCAGAGGAAGGACGAGTTGACTTTTAGTCATTCTCAGGTCTAATTACTGTGAATATATGAAGCATTCTCTGAATTCACATAAAGCTTAGTGCAAAAGGGAGGCTTCAAGGATTTAGGTTTTGACAGGAGTAACTGAAGTTAAAGATGAGAGAGAGACTGAGAGGGTTTGTTTGCTAAAACTTTCTAGGTATTCTGTTCTTTTTCTCTGTTGCTGAATTTGAATAGCCCTTAAGATAATGTTAACTGAGACACTGATGAAATGTGCTAAACATGCACAGTGTAAAACACTGCTTCTGCTAGACCTGTCTGGCTTGTATAATCCCAAATTCTCAGCAGTCCAACTGTGCACAACAGAAGCTGTTCATAATTAATGCCTGAAATCCCCCCTAACCACGCTGCTGCCCTGGGAGCTCCAAACCAACTGCAGGTGCAGTTTCAGAAACTGAGTCCAGCATGCACAGAACAAATGGCTCAAGGAGCTACTGGGATTGCTCTGCTTCCAGACCTGCTGCAATGGCATTCGAACTGCAGCTACTGATCACTTTTCAGAGCAGCATCTGCAGTTTGGCAAATACATTTTAAGGTTTCCTCTATGGGTGGGAGTTTGGGGTGAGGGGGTGTGCGTGTACACTGCTGCACTGGAAGGATATTTCGGTGGTTAATGAATGAACTGGTAAGACAAGGTCAATCTGCTGTGGAAAAAAAATATACTTTACTACTCATAGGAAACCACAGAGAGCAGAGTGAGTGAGCAAGACTATCACAGCTGTGAAGAGCAAAACTGTGAGTATGTCTAGATTTGTATCACAGGAGATTACTATAGTCATGGTGTAGTCTATTGGGCCCTTGGACCAGGAGAGATCTATCCAATTTAAGAAGCCTGATTAGTGAAACATGGTAGACATGCTCATTCCTCTAACTAAAACCAACTTTAACCCTTTGCATCTTTATTATGTGTTCTTTACTAGTCATTGAAGAGCCTAGATGATACCTCAGCAGCTGCTACTCTGCAGCACAGGCACGAAATGACTAACAAAAGTTCTGGTATTGACAAAATGACTTAGTGATAACAATATTTGTTACCTGTGTCCAAAACCATTCAATTTCTATGTTTATAATCCCTGTCTATACATATTTATAATCCATTCATACATTCTTTTTATGATAGCATACTGAACAAAGTTCCTTTTCAGCTGTGAATGCAAGATAAAATTGATGTAAAGCTTCAAAATTCACTGTACAATTTAGAGGAGCTGCCTGATCAAACAACAGATTAAAACTGAAATCAAAACCTAATTACTAGGCCTTTATTTTCCATTAAATATATACTGTTGATGTCAGATATCCCATTCAGAAAATAAGTCAAGGGCACCAGCTCTTTCTTGCTCTGTATAATTACTGTTCTGATGCCAGTTCTCAAACAGATTTGGCCACACGAAAAACTCCAAGTAATGAAACTACTTTCCTCCTTCATACAGCAGCTCTGAGTACACAACGTATTCTAAGTACACATATTTTGAACTTCTTTAGGCATTGGTATTGCTAAGGATGTAGGAATTTAATGCCCTAACTGATCATCTTCCTCTATTGTATGCAGCAGCACTCAGGAGAAATAAATAAGAATCAACATGTAGTCAGTCTAGAAGAGAAATCTCTGCAATATGTGTCTGTTAAAAACTTATTCTGTTATTTAGTAATATGCCTGTGAGTAAGAGCTCATCATCTCAGTTATAATGAAAAGTAAATAGAGGATTAAAAAATCAGGATAGTTTGGTCATGATTATAAAATGTTGCTTGTTTAGATAAGAAAATAACAAGGATTATTATCACACACTATGCACACAAAAAAACACTACATCAGAGTTACAATTCTATTAATAAATTAAAACTATGGCTAAATTACCCCAGCTACAATATTTTAAAGAATACAATGCTATTTAACTGCATATATTTGATATTTTATAGTTGGTATCATTAATTACAAGTCAGCTGTTAAATTTTTCATCAGAAAAGATAGGGGTGGAAAATGCTGACAATTCACTTAAGTACTTAATAATTTATATGCTGTTAATTCCTTTGACTCTTATTGCTGCTTGTTATAACAAAAATAAGTAAACCATCTGCTGATGACACAGAGAAAGAACTTGAAATTGTATTAATAAAGGGTTTCTGATTATATAAACTTAGTTTTTTTATCTGCAATGCACTTTCAGCAAAGGCCAGTCCTTGGATGTGTGCTTGCTCAGGACTTCTTGACATTAAAACCTTCCAAGGGGAAGGAAGGGGACTCAAAAAAGATAATATTTGTACACACAGAAATGGGAACGTTTCTGAAGGGACAGAGAAGCAGAAGGCTTTTTATATGATTCTGGATTGAATCCTATGGATTGTTCAGGCATGTGAGAGTGGCCTTGCTATTAAAATAACTCATGCACTAAGCTTTAAATTAACCACAGGTAGTGACAAGCACAGGTGTTGTGGGTGTGGCAGGGTCAGTGAGATTTTATGTACTCTCAGAATTATGTTTTCTGGTTGCTAATTGTGGGCTTCTTTGTAATTCCGTGGTCTGTGTTTAAGTGGTGGACCTTAATAGTTTAAATTATTTATGTCATCAAAATTATCGTGGGGAACAGAAAGATTCTCCTCGTCCCTGGAATTTTTTTCTTAGTGACTTTACAGAATTGGCAAAAGAGGTGACAATGCTGAAGTGTCTTTGAATAAATCTGAATGGGAGTGTAAATACTTCCCCAGAAACTTTCTTACTTACCTAGATCAAAAAGAACGATGGAGTGATCAAGGGACATTTTTGAGTAGGGGTGCACATGTGAATGAGACCACAGGGTCTGAAGCCAAATTTCTGGGGTTTACATCCTTCTCCATAATGACATCAGAAATAAACTTGTCATTCAGCTCCAGTTAATGTTGACAACAATATTTGCATTCAATAGAGAGGTCAGAGAAGTAAATAATTTCCTATTCTGTGGAGAACATCTGTTTAGTGAGATAGGAAGGTGTTCTTGCTGACAAACAGAAGCAGCATTTTAGTACCAAAAGTAGAAGCCAAAGAAGTCAACCCCAAGCTTCAACAGGAAAAAGCCATATTCTTTTGTGTCTCAGGCTGCAGAACATAAGCCTCTCAGACCAGTATCCAGCCAGAGGTCACTGGCAGACCAAAATACTTCAACTTTCCTCTCATTTACTTAATCTTTTAATTTTCTGGCTACATTGCTGTTAATAGGGGAAAAAAAAAAAGTTCGTATAATTTTTTCTTAATTAATTAAGCAGCTCAACCTAAGAATTAAGAAATCTTATACCTTTGTATATTCCATGACAAATTTTTAATGACCAGAAATACAATTTCAAAATCAGATTCATTGACTGGCCTCTATAAATGACTTCAGGATTTTTCAAGGTATTCTATGTATTTATTTATAAATAAATAGTTTTATCTGCTCTTGGAATGGTTATACCCATTTAGGCTCTGCAGGGAGTAGGGCAGGAGGGAAGAAAACTGCCTTAATGAATTAAAGTGTGCTGCTCAATGTCTAAATGCTAAGGAAAGTTTTAATAACGTGGAATGCCAAATCACTCACTAGGAGTCAGGTATTTCAATGCCACAATCTGTACATAAATTATTTAATCATGCTAAAACTTTTTTCTTTTCTCTTTTGCTTTAGGAAAAGCTTATAGGAAATGCATACACTTAAATATTCAGGTTGCCATATGTCTGTTTATGGGAGGTAGACAAAATTTAGAGGCTTCAAACAGTTCATCCTGGAAGCAGATCAACGCTCTGCTCGCCTTTGTTATCACCAAGATCGCTGCCAGCTTTGTGCTAGGTAGGTACCTTGGGTTACACACACAAACCAGAGCTTTGCTGGAGGAATTTTGGGGCAGTTTGGATGTCCGTGGTGGGATCACCCCTTTCCTGTGGCCTATCAAATGTGTGTGAATGCTGTTCATGGCTTGAATTTATTCAGCTCATCTTTTCTTCAAAAATGGGAAGAACAAATTACATACAAGCAGTTCTTTTCCTGACAGATCTTCAGCACTGATGTATTTTTTTCCTGCACACAGGCACAAAGCCCCTCTCTCCCTTTGCTGCAAGCCCTTATCAGTATAAACACTCCCCTGATAGGTGCTGACATATAAACCTCTCTTACTAATGTTGCCCCATGTTGCCCATCCTCAAGCCTCAAATTGAAATCGTTGAAATTTTCCCTCCTCCATCGTGGTTTTTGGAGGCTTATTTATTGGACAACTAGCTAAAATTAAACTCATTAAGGATATTGGCTTTCTTAGTGATGTTGTGTTTTATTCCCATAAACACTCATACCTAGTTCATGCCAAAATGCTGGTTAAGATAAGTTCTCGTAGTTTTATGTTAAATCCTTAGAGTAAAATTAGATTGCCTGTAATCCTCAAATAAAGTAAAACTGCCTTATCTTCACTAGTTTTCTACCAAAGGATGACTTAATGTAATACTTTCTTCCTAATTTAGCAGTGGAAGCATTTGTAAGGTAATAACAAGTGTGTGGCCTCATGTTTCTCTAGTTTGAAGAAGCTAGTTCAGTTGAAAACACGCACTTTTTTTCACAAATACTCAAGGTAAAGCACAAGGAATTTGCTTGGGACCAACCATTTGGTGGGCGGAACTGAACTGGAGCTTGTAGTCAGAAAAAATTATCTGGGTGGGCTTGGTGTATTTTTCCCCATGATAGTGAGTATCTTAATTTAATTGGAAAGCATTAAAAAATTGAGTTGTATTTTGCAGTACAGAATTTGTCAGCACAGTTGCTGATTATAACAGCCCCACTGTGTTGCTTGATAAATTGTTGTCTGCTAAGATTCAGAATAAACTGATTTAAAACCTGCCTCAGTCACAAAGCATAACAACTTTGTGTCTGTGGATTTCAGTGCAGATGAAAGACTTATAAATATAAATCGGGTTTTTTTCTGATCTTCCAAGAAGTAATATATTCCAAAAAATGCACAAAAATGGAATCCTATAATAAAAGCAAACTGATATTTAAAAAAATTTAAACACCTACTCAGAACAGAAATATTTCTCTCCAGATTAGATGGTGTTTTTTGCTATTCTTGTTCAAACTAGTTGCAAGAAAACTGCCCCTTGTAGCAGTCCTTTATTATTTATACAAAATCAGGAAGGAAATCATCATACTCCAGTATCACTGCAATAGGAATTTATATTACCTAGTTATAGATAGACTTTTTTCAGTACATTAGAATAGAGAAACACCTTCCCATGTGTTTGAATGATTATTTAAAATGCTATATAACTCCAAGGTTTTGAAGAAAATGCATATAGGTTTTTCTTTTCCATTTTCTCAGTCTCATTTCCTCATTCTTTCATTTAAAAAATCAGTTTAGTCATATAAGTTGCCAAAAGAATTTAAGGAAAGTTTGACTAACTTGTGTGGAGTTAGTAGAATTGTATTTGTGTTTGTGTACAAATTTCATGCTCCTTAAAGGATTTATTGAAAAATTCAGGGCTGTTAATTCCCATGGAAGTTTCAGACAATAAGCACTTGACATTTTAGTTGTTTCCTTAATTCATTCTGGTCATGGGACCACAGAGTCATTATGAAATATGATAGCATCAATATGTTGTTTTGTTCAAGTAGCTCCATTTTAGAATACATACTAAAATTTCTATTTACGTCAGCTAAAACTGAAGAAACTATATAAGAAATTTCTGTTTACTGAATTCTCAACAAAAGCTGAAATTAATAAAAGTGTCCCCAGGAAGGTAGTTTTTTGTGCGATTTCTTGTCTCTGGACAGGGATTTATCCTACTATTATTATTACTATTATTATTATTATTATTACACAGATGTCACTGCTACAACAATCTCACTAGCAGAGACATTGAAATCAAGGTAAATTTATTTTGAATAGGATAAAATTCTGCAGATTAGCACAAAAATTCCTCTGTTGTGGACCTCATCTCTTGTTTTTCTTTATTATCCTTAACTACTGCAAGTCTGTGTTAACTACAGAAATCATTTTCTATGAAGGACACAAAGCAGTGCAGACACTCTGATAATCCACTTCACTTTGTGTGGAAGTTTGCAAAGTTGTAGGAAAATCTAGCAGGACTAGGGCTGGCAGTTTCAGAGTTTGTCTTTTAGTTTATTTGCTTTGTATTATTGAAACATTCAGTCATGGAATAAAACAAACTGCCTGTCTAATTGAGATTTGGATACACCATAGTTGTTTCTGTATTTTCCCTCTCTAAGTATGATATAAAGATAAATATTGAAGGAGATGCATTATCTTTTGCAGGGGACTGGTCCTTCCTTTTCATCAGGATACACAACACACAATCTGACTTAGAAGTTATAGCAATAGTGCCTGCATCTGGAGTGTAATAACACTGCATCCATCTCACAGAAAGAGTTTTGATCTACAGAATTCTAGTAATATTAGTGAAGTAAAAGCTCTGTGGCAGGGAGAAATTTTATTGTGCTGTTAAGAAGTAATTTTTTTCCCAAAAAACATGGTCACTTTGAAAAGCATCGAACAGTTTAGGCTGCGCTAACAATAAAATTTCAACTAAATTCAGCCTGACCACAAGCAATGATTTTATGGTGGCATTTCATACTGCAGTTGGTTGTAAAACATAATTAGAAGTTACTGTGAAATTCATTATGCTTTAAAAATAATAATTTGTATGCCAGTGTTTTCAGCGTGTTTGGGTTTTGAAGCTTTTTGCCATTTTTTAAGATTTCAGTGGTAGCAACTCTGTTGCCAGATTTCTGCTGAGAGACCTTGACAAAGGAAGATTTCAAAAGTAAGAGTATGAGACAGGTAAGAGTCCTTGAGATTTACAACCCAGCCACTGGAAAGGCTTTTCTTAGCCAGGCTATTTTTCAGACTTTTAAAGAGGATTAACCCATGATTATGAATGAGGTTTAGTAGGTAGAGAGAGGAGCAGAAACTTTGCATTGTAACATCTAAGAACGAATCTGTGTCATTTACCAAACTCAGGTACTGAGAAGGGATTTTTCCCTCTGCTCCTTGCAGAGGAAAGATGGTTCCATGGGTTCTATTTCCATTCTGATTTCAGTCTTCAATTTCAACAGATTGTAGTCCTCTACCAGGGAAAAATACAGATAAATTAGTATTTCTATCATCTGTGTATCTTATACATTTATGTATTCACATGTCATTGCTAAGTTTAATTTAAGAATTAAGGTAGCTATTATCTCCTTCTCTGATGAATTTCCTAAGTAACATGGAAAACTTCTCATTGTAATTAAAACTTTGAAATATATCTTAAACTTTGCTTTTAAATGAAAGTCAGTCTGTAGGTAGAGCAAAGCTAAAAGGTTTCACTGATTATTTTTGCCAAAACAACAACAACAACAAAAAAATCAATAGCATAAGTATTTTAATGCAGTTTTTACAGAACAGTAGTTGGAAAGGCTAAAAAGCCTGATGACTGTGTATTATTATGGATGCTAATAGAATCAGGGATCTAAAGAGAAAAGAGAGAACCAAGAGAACTCATAAACATCAAAAATGCATATCAGACCTCTTTAGAACTCTTAGCAGAAATCAATAATGCTAAAAAAAAAATACAAGTCACTTTACTATTTTCTTGTGAAGCATTGACCCTCACAAGCTTGATTTTCTGTAAGTGAAATTTGGAGAGACTGTAGAACATTATTTGAAGGAAATCACTGGTGAGACAGTATTGTTTGTATACCTGAAGGGTATCAGTAGGAATGTTTCAGCCTTTGAATATGTGAAGGGGGCTAACAAGAAAGACAGAGACTTTTTACTGAAGTCTGTAGTGACAGGACAACGATCAATGGTTTTAAGCTGAAAGAGAGTAGGCATAAATTGGATTTAAGGAAGAAATTCTTTAGCATACGGATGGTGAGACATTGGCCCAGGGTTTTCAGAGGAATTGGGGGTGTCCCATCATTTCAAGTGTTAAAGGCCAGGTTGGATGGGGCTTTGAGTAGCCTGGTCTAATGGAAGGTGTTCCTGCCCCTGACAAGAGGGTTTGATAAGGTGATCTCAGAAGGTACCTTCCAACCCAAACCATTCCATGATTTTAATTCATTCTGCATAATTACTTATGTTTAAGATGCATGGTTAAATCAACATGATTTCAAATTAGCACAGATGTTCACAGACCATGAGGAAAGAAACTGGACTTTTCAGTGAATATAATTTCCTGGTACTGCTGCTCTTCCTCCCACTGTCTTAACAGTACCTGTCCTTTTTCTCTCTTGCTCTCCTGTCTGTGTTTTGTAGCTGTCCTCTGAATCTGCTCCCAGCATCCCATCTAGGCCAGCATTCCTGGTTGTCTGTCTTTTCTCTAACTTTCTATCAGGGAAGGTATTACATGGCTGAGTCTGAAGTTTGTGCACATTTGTGCTTCATTAGTTCTTATACCTGACATTACACGGACCTCAGCACTGCTAAGGGTTTTATTCAATGTATGTGCCAGTTGTTAATCAGTTTTACTCAAGTCAGACTCCTGAAGTGATTATTACACTGCTGTTTTGGTAAACATTTTCAGTGTGTTGTAAGCTGGGTGATCACATCAGGCATTATTGTTGCTCAGACTCCCCATTATAGCTAGCAAATAACCTCAATAGTGGGGTGACAGAAACAGAGACAGTAAGAGAATTCTAAAAGTGGAAGAATATATGAAGATGGAAGCTACTTCTGGTGACATTTCTACTACACTTCAGCTTTCCAATCAGTTTGGATGGTAACAGATTGTCATTTCCTATACTTCTGTGGTGGGAGTCAGAGAGAGGTTTTTGTCTCCCTGAAATCCAGTTCCTTCCTTGCCCTTATGCAGTTGTGCTTGACTGCCAGATTGATTGAACACTATATTTTTTTCTGAGTTTTCAGTGATGGTCTTAACCAGTTCCTATTCTTCTGCCTAGAATTTGCCCCACAACGTTTTCCTCTTCCAACACTTCCCATACAAGTGATTTTTGTGTGATTTTTTTTACACATGTAAGATCATGCTACCCTCAGGGGTGCAAAACATAAATCAGCCAACAAATTGTTACTTCTTTATCCCAGGGTCTAGATTGCATTTATTCACCATACTTGTCTTACTTAAAGTGAGCACAATACCTTCTTGCCAGACACAGAAGCAACAAAAAAATTATATAAGTTATTGTATCTAATACAAATATGAGTTATTTTTCTTCCCAGTTTATTTCTGCTTCTATCCCACCTCTCCATTTACTTATTTATCTATTTCTGTCTTCAGTTCACCTTTTTAAGTAATTTTCTTGATGTACTTGGTCGCCTTTGGGAGACAAATCCTTGCTACCATCAGTTCTTAATTTTGTAGATTGTGTTTGCCTTAATTTTGGTTTCTGCTTTTTAATTGTTTTCAATTAAGAAAAATGTGGATTAAATCTGTTTATTTAATCTTTTTCAAAACTCAAAACCTTTAATTGCAATACTAATTCCCACTTGTGTCATGTAATTTCTCACAGTCTGCCAGAGCAGTGCTTGGAGAGGAACAAATGTTGCTATTAGGAAGCAGCAACTTCCATGTGTTCAGTGGGGGTTGGTAAAAATATTTCACAGCTGGGAATGAACCTCTGACTTCAGACTTCAAACTTAAATTAACCTAATTAAACCACTGAATTTTACACAAAGTATCTTGCTCTTTGGAGGTGTCTCATGGGAACAGGTTTTTCCCAGGAGATTCCCAGTACTTTCAGAAGTGTAGCATACACATTCCTCATCTCTCAACTTGTTGCTCTTCTGAAAGATGAGGAGGGGGAAAAGGAAGTGCAAAGTGTCTTGAGACAAAAGTTGGCCTGAATTTTGCCTGCAAATATATGCTAATTCTCATATAATCATCATTGTTGTCTGGCAATTATCCATTACTATAACAATATCATTTAAATGTTCAGCCACATGTTCAGTGGTTTTCTGTTGAGCTTACTAGTTATTTTTCTTCTTGGAAGAGCAGGCTTGCTTCATTCTTCCTTGAACCCACAGGATTTGTTTTTCTCAGAGCAAAATTCAAGCAAACATTGGTTAAATTTTAAATTCTTACTGCTTGGCTCTTTTGGTAGTCATGATTATCACAATGTTGTATTATGCTGATATATAACATGAATTAATTTTTTTTATTATAATTTGTAGTTTTCTAGTAATAAAACCACTTCAGGTTTTTTCCTTGTGTTACCTTGAGTTTGATTTTTTTTTCTTCTGGGAAAAAGGCAAAATTAAAAAATTTTAAGTTTCTACGAGAGGCTGTATTCTGTCACGTGTAACTTACTTGGCAAATAATTCCATTGACATCAGTTTAAATTTTCATAAAAATTACCATCTTACACAACATGAGTTTTTCTTTAACTGATTTAATAGATAATCCTACTGCTGTCATATATGGTCAAGACTTAAGAGCTATTCAAAATAAATTGCTTTTTTAATGTTTAGTATTATGATAATGGTGGTTTTCAGAGTGTGAACAAACAATTGACCATTAAGTTATTTCCTAATGTGTGCTCAAGTTGTTTCAGAATAGGAAACTATGGCTGGATTTCAGTGATGCTCTTGCCCAGCTCCTCCAAAAGAAGGAATTTTCAGTTCTAACTGGTAAACTGATAAACTAACCTGGTAAACTAATGCAGTTCTCCTAGCAGAGGAAACATCTTGAATTTGTAGCTTTTGTTTAAAGCAACAATTTTTGTTTGATATTGCCTGTCAGATCTGGGATCTCTAACTGAGGTTTTAGATGTTTTAAATAATTTCCTAGGCATTAAAAGCTAAAGCAGTACTTCCTTTTGCTTTCATATCGTTGAATTATGCTTAGCAAATTTATATTCTAACTTTAGCAGAAAATACATGAATATGCTTTCAAATAATAGTATAAAAATCCTCTCTGGCAGTAGTTAATTCAGTCTCTGGTCTACTGTTGCAAATTCATGCTTTCTTTTTTTAGTCATAAACTTGAAACTGGTCTTGTTGCACAATGCTTTGTCTACTGTGAGCTTGCAAGCTGTCTCTGCTGCTGACTGCATTACCCACAATTGCTATTCCTTTCAATTTCCAAGTTCCTTTTTCTGTTAAGGGAACAATAAAAGCTAATGCCTAACACTTACCTTTTACCCCTGTGTAGTATGTAAATGGAATCACCACCTTCAATTTCTAGTTGCTGCTGCTTTTTCTTCTTTTTGATCAGCTTTCAACCTCTGCGCAAAACCTTCCTGTTTTCCAAGTTCAGTTCTGTAGATATTGAACACTAATGCGTAAAATGGCAAATTATTTTCAAGGATGCTATGAGTAACAGTCACGTCCATATATTTCTTATTTTCAACCATAGCTGCAATAGCATTAGCAATTTCTAGTAATTGAGGAGTGAGGAATGGGAGCGGGATGTGGATGGACATGACTGTCATTTCTCGGAACTGTGTTTCATATTTATGTCCTAATAAAGCATTCAATTATCCAGCCCCTTAAGTCCAGCATAACTTAGGTCATTACACCAGTATTTTCTGGTAACACACACAGGAGATATCCCATTAAAGATGCCATTTACTCCATTAAGGGACTCGGGTTCGGAATGGCTTGATGAATCAATACTACTTGGGACATTTGGGTCACAGGATCTGGAACTGTGAGCTTTGTTGTTTTCAAGATAAAGCATGAGATTTGAGTTCATTAAAAACAGCTGCTTCTAATGATGGGTTGGCTGTAGAAACAAAATTTTGTTTTTCTCCCCCCTCGCCCAAAAGCTTGTGTTGTTTGACTTTGTTTATCCAAAGTAAAAGATTCCATTAGAAGTGTTACTTCAGTTCCTCCAGTTACCCGAAATGTAATTAGAGGTGTTCCTTTAACAAATGGAAACATTATTGTGTTTCCTGGAATAGGCAGTCTGAGCAGAGAGAGAATGGAAAGAAAAAGCAACTGAACCCCATCTCCTGGCTAGAACATCTTGCAAAATATTGTTAATTGTTACATGATACATTATTTTATTATTTTAAAGGGGAAAACATTCTTAGCAAGCTTTGGACAATGCTCTTGGGGCTGTCCTTTGCAGGGCCAGGAGCTGGATTTGATGAACTCTGTGGGTTCCAAGCTTTTCCTAGCAGTGACATTCAGTGCCAATAGTGAACCTTTAGAGGCCGACTGTCACATTTTTTGTGTTGTGCATTGGGTTACTCTTAGATAGGGCTGAGCACCTGGTTCCAAGGCACAAAACCTGACATTTACCCAACTTCTTGGATCTGTGGAAACCCAAAATCTAATATGTACCGTGTTTAAAATGGTAGGCTGCATGTCAATTGTCAGCTAAAATTTGTAATGTGTGCTTGACTTTATCCTTTCCCTAATCACCCTTTTTTGTTCTTTTTTTTTTTTTTTTTTTTTTTTTTTTTTTTTTTTTTTTTCAATTTTTCCATTATCTCAAATTATGTCAAAGTTTCTGTGATTTCTCATTCATTTTGAATTTGTTTCTCCATGTTTAATTGATGTTCACTTCAAATAGGTATTTGAGCTATCCCAAAATATTCGGGCTCAAGGTATTAAGGTAGGACAAGCTATTGATTAGGAAGAATTTCAGCATATACAGTGGGAAAAGTAGCTGTTAGACCCACAGTTTCAGTGGTCCAGCAATTTAGGCAAATGTAAATGTATTTCAGTCTCTCTGAAGACTTTCAGGGAAGACCATTTTCATCAAACTGAGAATTCATCAGGACAGTACAGTGACTAGAACATTTTATGTGTGAAGGTTGAAGTTTTGAGCAGAAAATAAGGGGTTTTTGCAATATACTTATCCCTGACAGGAAGTGCCTCTTCCCAGCAGTAGTTGTACTTTGCATCACAGTTATACAGTTTTAATATTAATGTGCAAAGTAGGACGTTATGTAAGATGTCAAATTTGCATTTCTCCCCTGCTTTGAAACCTGCTTACCATTTCCCTTAGCATTATAACAGCACAGACTTTTGCTCCTACTTGCTACTTTCAAAGCAACATTTCCATCTATTGATTTGTTTTCATCCCTCTTCCCCAATATATCCATTGCCTTAAAAAAAACAGGTAAAACCCATCCCTCATAGAAAAAAATTAAAAATAAATATGAATACTGTAGAATCCTTTTATTTTTACTGGGGTTTGCATTTCTCCTTCTTAGAGATAATCTATAAAACCAGTGCTGGATCCCTTGTTGTTGAGCTATAAAATTGTTCATGGCAGAGCAGGGCAAAATGTTTCATGGAACATGTGAGGGTATTACCTACTTCAGTCTCTCTGCCTGCAAGTGTTTTCTTTCATCTTATTAATCAAAATAAAGTTGCTTAAACTTTCTGACTTCTCTGGAAGTGGCAAAGATTTCTGATGTTCCTTTCCTTTCCTTTCATCAAATATCTGCAGTGCCATTCTTCAGTTTATACAGAAATATTGAGCCTCATCAGTTAAGTTTATAACCCTAGCATAATTTTAAAGCTCATATTACTCAGATACCCATTTTTTTAGTGTCTCAGCTGCAGGGCAAAAGGGACAATGGGTCCTATACTAGATCCTGTTTCTGAAGGTTCAATAGCAAGTTTTTATGGTAAAAAAGGACTAATTGTTCAGAGCAAATCTCTACAGTCTAATAGTAATTAGACATGATTCACACAGGTGCACAGTCTCTGTATTTCAATACTGTGAGGTTGACCTCATTTGCCTCATAGTCATTTTTATATAATTATAGCCTTATCAATAATGTTATGTTTTGTTGGGGGTTTTTTTTTGTTTTGTTTTGTTTTTTATTTTTTTTTTCCTTTAGTTACTGTTAACTAGATTCAGGAAGGATTTATTATATTTAGAAGTTGAGGATCAAGCAAGGCAATATACAGTAATAACATAAAAACCAAAAAAACAAAAAAAACACCAAAACCCAACACTTAAACATTAGAAAGGTAAATGCCAGGAGTACCACTTCAATAGTATTTCCTCAATCAGTTTATTCTAAAGCACAGGAACACCCAGGCATAATGGTGATTACAGCCTTAATGGGCTGGTTTGATTGCTTATTTCAGAAAGCTCCCTGTTTTACATTAAATTCTCCAAAACTGTTTAAATATTGATTGAAGTCTCTCAAATGGGTGCATAGTAATCCCATTCTTTATTGTCTTCATTGGTTTCTAATGACATATTGTTTACAAAATCAAAATGAGCACTTTTAGCTCTATTTATTCCTTATAGCTCTCTGCTAAACGTGCACTATTAGCTTGACTCTTTTTTGTTGCTGTCTCATGTTGCAAGTCAGTGTTTTAAGGATTGGGATTTAAAAGGAAATAATATCCCATTGAAATTTCATTGCCTCAGAACATATGTTCAGATATTTCTAACAGCCTTCAAACTAAAGAAGAAAATGTCCTTAAAGGAGGCACATCTCTTCAAAGTGATCATCCTGAAGCTACAACTTGCCTCTGTTTTAGAGTAGGATGTTTATTTTATGTGCTTGTGGTCTCTTTATTACTCATTTTGACCTCTGAAATGGTAATATATGAATCATTTACTATTGTATTTTTAGCTGTTACTACACCCACAAGACTTTTTATTATCAGCAAGAGTGGAGGTATTAAAGAGATTTGTGGGCCTCAGAAGGCTCAAAGCACAGTAGGGATGAAATTACAAAATTATATTGTTACAAAATATATTTCTAAAACTGTGTACAAAGGCCCAGTGTTAATGAAAGTAATTGATAGCAAATACTGATTTCTTTTTACATCACCAACAAAGCATTTTTTTCAGAGTAATAATGAGCCTCTTTTTAGTAACAATAGGAAAAAAATGAGTCTCATGAATCATTTATGTGGCCTCATTCATTGCTATTATTACTTCTGCCATCAAATATTTTGGGAATTCAGCCCCTTTTTCTCTCTGTCTTTACATCTCGTGTAATGGCCTTTCTTGTGCTTTTCAGAAGGAAAATTGAACTTTCTTTTCCTTTAATGTACAGAAAAGTACCAGATCTTCCATTCTGATTCTGAATAAATGTTCCTGTTGCTGAGGCTTTTAGCTGTAGGAAGCCATAAAAGATGAATAATTGCCAAAGGAAAAACAAGGTAGGGGAAGTAAAACCCAATGTGCAGAAGGAATCAATTTTCAAAAGGTCAACATCTTCAGCACAGGATTTGCCTAAATTGGACAATTCCATAATATTTTAGCTGTCAGTGGTTCCACCATACTGAAAATATTCAGAAAGTGCACTGGAAGTGGCATGCACATATAGTCAGTTTAATTCCAAGTAACATTTCATAATGCTTAAAGAAGGACAATGAGTGTCAAGAGACTTTGATTATTTTGTACTTGGGATCTTTCAACAAAATATCTTCTTCTACTCTAATTTTGTCAACGATGCGCCTCACCTTCACTAATTTCCAGCTCAGTGTGGAACTGCTGTTCCCACATTCAGGTTTTATTTCTAGTTCATATTTTCGTAGTGCCATTTTACATCTTTATTTTATATATTTGGTTCTTCAAAAACTGTGTGTTCATAATCTAGAATCAGCTGAGGTTGTTGGGATTTTTTAATTGATAAATACAGATGAGAATATTAGGCAGCTGGAAAAGAGGCTTTTTTAAAATGAGCCATGCTGAGCTCAGTCCACGACCTCAGAGTCCCAAAACATAACATGCATTACAAAGATAATCTCTGCATAAATATTAATACTAAAATTAAGATTGGTTTAGTTTTAGTTTAGTTTTGGTGAGGTTACACGATGACAATTACATCTTATAATTTTTTTAAATGCACATAAATTTAATTTGGAAATAAATATGTGTTCATTGAAAAATACATAGCATAATCTCTCTATGCTTCAACTTCTCCTTTTAGAGAATTTTTATGACAGTTTCTAACATCCTTCTTATAGTTTTGAGGCGTTTTTTGGATGACTGGCATTATATTCCCATCAAGTGGCATGCCGACTGTTCAGTTTTTGCATAAAATTTGTAGCTGCAAAAACTAGATTCTGCCTCTTCTCATAAATAAAATGTGGCATCTTTCAGAAGAAATTAACTCCAGTGTTTGTCTTTATCATAATTTTTGACTTAAATAGCTGTTTTAAACATTAAGAATTACTACCTTTTCCTAATATAAGAAGACTGATAATAAGCAGAACCATTGTGCTTTTGTGTGTGCAATATGACAACAAAGTTGGAAGTTGTCTTCTCTGAGCAGAGCCACACAGGATCCTAAGATACAGCCTCATTATAACTAAAAAAATGATGATGCAAACCAATGTTAATCCATAGATCTCTTTAAATATATTAAGACAACAGCTTTAGCAGACAATGAGGGAGCCAGACTGCTGGAGGCTGCTTCTTACCTAGATGGGAATTAAGCAGAGGGAGAAGAGGGGTCTGTGCATGGGGAAAAAGGGGGAACTGAGTGCAGAGGCCCAGAACAAAAATAAATTTTTGTTCAGATCCTGAGATCATATTTGTGGCAGTTCTTCCATTGGAAATATGTTAAGCACAAGATTATTGATAACTGAAAACACTAAATGGAAGCTGATTTCAGATAGAACAGTGAACTCTTTACCTCACAGTGTTTCACTGATGATTTTTCTTAGAAACTATCATAAAATATGCCCTTTTAATCTGTGATCCATTACTGAAGTGTTTTCCCAGTGGACTTACATGAAGGAATTAACACATCTTGTAAATTACTTCTTTTTCCTACATAATGTATAGTATATGGTAAATCACGTTTCATAGCATAATTATGACCTGAAATGGTCAAAAATTAATCAATGTGGATTAATGAAGTAAAATTATGTAAGTTTAAAAAACTACTGAAGCAATGCAATTGCTATTTCTTTCTTTCTCCTCTAAAGAGAACCTCCTCTGTTATTTTAAAATATAATTGCAATTACTGTATCTAGCATAGAAATTTAAAATACAGTTAACACACCTATTTATGTTTAAGGAAAAAAACCCCAGCATATTGAAAAGTCAAATTAATACACAGTCCCACCATTTTCAGTTCCTTCTGGTTTTTTTTTTTGTTTGTTTGTTTGTTGCTTTGTTTTCCCTTTTTTTTGTTCTTTCTTGGTAACTTGGTTTTGCAGGCTGGAGAGAATGTGTTAAGTTACTGGATTTTCGTGTTCTGGAAAGCTGCCTTGCATCTCTATTCTAAAGCACGATTCCTGTTTCCAAGCAAGCAAGAAACAGAGAAAGAGATGACCTTTGCAGCTGCCATTTTGAAAAAAAAAAAAACTCTTCAAAGGTTGTTAAGAGAGAAGCCAGAAACCTGGGATGGCAAAACAGAAGAAAATGAAAACCTTTAGTGCTGCAGGGAGAAGTGTTTTGCCAAAAGATGATGGCAGCATATCCTCTGCTGGGTTTGTGTGGCTCTCTGGGCACGAGGAGCAGCAGAAGGTCGTGCTGAGATTGCTTGTGATGCTGGGTGAGTCACTGGAGACAAGAATGATTCTAAGGCAACAGATTCCAGCATTTTAATCTTCCCACCAGTCTCCCAGAGACTCCTGTTGCCTTCAGCACTGCATGGAAACACAGCTTTCTCTGGGGTTCTCATTTCCTTTTCCAAAACAGGCCCTCCCAGCAACTCAGCAGTGAGATGTTAAGAATTTAGAGAACAAGATGTAAATTGCCTGGAAGAGATCTGCAAGAGAGATGAAATGACCGCAGCTGCCAGGGACAGAATGTGCCTGGACAGATGGGACACCCCTGACAGGCTGCAGAATCCCACACATGGCCCCAGATCAATATTCTAGGACGGGGAAACCATCCCAGGACTGGGTAGAAAAAATCAAGGGGAAAGGAAAAAAAGGAAAGGAAAGGAAAAGGGAAAAGAAAAGGAAAGGGAAAGGAAAGAAGGAAAGGACTTCAGACAGGTATTCTCAAACTGCTGACACTTAAAATAGCAATCCTATAAACCTGAGCATGGATGATCCCATTTTATTAAAGTCAGATGGAAAAGCAAAAGCCCCTATTAGGAATGATACGAGACAGCCAAAGTGAATAACATTGGAAACATAACAGAAGCAAAAAGCCAATATTCCAGCCTAGACTTCCCCAGCACAGACTGGGCCTGGACCTGATAGGAGTTAATTGCAGGTTTGTTGTATTTCTTCCTGAAAGTTTCTCTGCAGAAAGAAAACCCCGAAGCCCACACAATCCTCAGTGCTTTTACAGCTCTCCTACAGTGCACAGCCAGGTCATCTTGCAGTGTTCACTTTGTCCTTTTGGAGCTACTGCCAGAGCTGTAAGGTGAGACTCTGCCACGTGTGAAGAACCACAGGAATTAATTCTCTTTGTGCTGGCCACCTGCCTAGGGATACTTGAAGCTATTGTTATTCAAAACATACGTTCTGTGCCGTGGCTGAGTCACCAAATTTAAATTTGCATTTCATTGATAATGAGGTTTTGTTTTCTGGGACTTGGAGATAGCTGGTACTTTTTCTCATGGGACAGAGGTCTCCAGGACAGCATAAGGGACATCTCCAGAGGGTTTTGAGTAGAAAAACTTATTTCTCTCTGATGTAGAGAGAATTAAACCAGATAAGTTAAAAAGCATACTAGAGAGTATAAATATCTAATGATTCAGACTGCCATTGTTTTATCCATAAATGACAACATGAAAAGTAATTTAAAAACAAACCCAAAAACACAATCCACACACCAAGAAAGGAATCTCAAAATGACTGTTAACTGCTGAGCCAACCAAACACCTACTTACATGAGTATTTTCTGTTCATAACAGTGTTTTACACCTCCATCCAATACTTCATACAAACATTTGAGCGTGTCCCCTCAAAATAAATCTAGTAGCTAAGAATGGCTATTGATTCACGGTTGTGAAAGATGTATAAATAAAGATGTCTTGCAGGTAAAAGAGACATCTGTTCACTCTGCAGTAATACAATTCTCTTTATGGAGTACTCCCACAGCTTTTAAGCACTGCTCAATAGTGTAGGGATGAGACTGAAAGTGCATCGAGGAATTTGACAGGTGGAATTCAGTATTTAAAGGTGGAACTCAGCCATGAGTCTCCAATACATGGAGGAATTGCAGTGAGGTCTCTTAATCTTTGCAAGCCAAGCGTCACAGCTTTGCTCTTGACTCTACCTAAAAGCACAAGCTGGTTTCAGGTTAAGGTGTGATTTTGATCTGAATTTGGGACATGAGTCACATCTACAGAATTTGCCCTAAGTTTTAAGTCACGAGTAGTAGTAGGTCCAGGAGAGGCATCTTAATCTGGACACTCCTGACAGATTCAGCATCCCAGTCCTCTCCCTCCAGCTCTGCCCAGTAGGAGAAGGCAGGACAGGGCACCCTGCTTACCTTCCAGGGAAGCTGAATCTGGACTGAAATAAGTAATATCTCTTACAGCCAAAGAGGGAAGGTTTAAGAGCAAAAGGTACAATTGCAAGTATGACTAAGCAGGCAGATTTATGCTGGAGAAAGACCTCAGAAAAAGGGGGGTTGAGGCTTAGAAAGAATTAAGGAACAGCTGAGTGCTCCAAAAATATAATATTAACAATCTGTAGCAGCAGCAGTATTCGTGTGCCAGAAACTCAGCTTTCTGTTACAGGACCCAGTTGCTATAGAAACTTCCAACTGGGAGCTAAATAAAGTAATTTCTATGCTAGTGTTGGTGTCTGTAACTTCAGCACCTGATGCTAACCAAATTGTGCTCAATAAACAAATTTAAACTCTAAAAGCCTGCAATGAGTTCTCAGTGTTTTCTATACAACTGATTAATCCCAATTGATCTTGGCTTAGAACTCAAGAGCATGAGAAATCATAGAAACAGATAAAAGACTACTCTGGACAAATACGCTTCTCCTTTTATTTGTTTCTTACCTTATTTCCTCCTCCTCCTACACACCTCTTTCTCCTGTCTTAAGTTATTTTTTATTTTGAAATTACCTTTTTCATGACTAATCTCATAGTTGAGCCTGGCATCTCTGATCCTCTTTTGGCAAATTAACTTTACATTAACCTCTGCTTGTTCTTGCATCCCTTTCATATTTCATTAAACATTTGCTTCAGGTTAAAAATTTGAGAAGCAATGTTAACAACTGAGTACAAATCCTTCTTTCTAGATCTCCAGTACAGGGTCTCAGGGATGAGGCACAAGGGACAAGTTTTCAGAAGCCTTCACAGGAACTCATACCATGGGGATGGGAGAAATGCTCATCTCCCAGGGAACATGGGCATAGATAAATCTGGTGAGTCTGGATTCCAGGATATCTAGGGTTAGAAACATTTCATTAGAAAGGAGGAATTGTTATTGTTGTTACTATAGCACTTTCCTGTACTGACTAGAAACAAGAGATCACCCCAACCATTTCAATATACAGACTCTATTTCTGCCTGACATTAAATACAAGTACAGTTTCTTAGAATAAATAACGCTGTTGCCATGAATAGTCATGTAGAACAGATTTAAAACTTTCTGAAATTTCTTTCTTACTGTTACAGAAGCTGTTGGAGTATTTCTGCAACATCTGGCAAGATGGCAAGAGTTGAAGCTACAAATGCCAGAGCAATAGCAGTGACTGCCCCCCCTTTGACAGACTGGCCCTTCCTTTATGTTCTGAGTGCCTGAAGCATGGAAAGGAGTGGATTAAACAGCTGGGATACATGGCATTTCTGGGGCAAGAAAGTAGAAGAGGAATGCAGCAGTGGTGGGAGGTGGAGGTTTTCATCAATCCCAGCAAAGGTGAGCAGCAGCAGACACTGCCTTATCCCTGAGGGAGGATCCAGGGACACTGAGTGGACACAGTGTGTAGGGCCTGAGGGTCACTCACTCTAACCCAGCACACAGGGTGAGACCCAAGGGGAGGGAGAGGGGAGCAGGAATTGCTCAGCAGCTGCTGGAGGAGAAGGGCAGGTGGTGGAGCTGCTTGGAAGAGCCCAGGGCTGCCACTCCACAGAGCCTGGCAGCCACCAGCATTGGCGGGAACCAGAGCAGCAGCGGCTGCTGGCACAGCGTTGTCCAAGGCCTCAGGGACAGGATGAAGTGAGGACAGGGCTCGGGCAGGCTTTGGCAGAGGAAGCTCTGGTAAACCAGATCTTGTGGCATCTCTCTGATGTGTGGTGGGTTGCTGGGCTTGGGCAGGGGGTGGCAGGGAGCCGGAGGTCCCCTGCCAGGTGGCGGGTGACACGTAGATCTCTCGTGGGCCTTGGCAGGCAGCACAGGCAGCTGGTGAGCACGAGCTGCCCGAAGGCTCCCAGACAGCAGCAGGAGGCAGCCAGGCTGCCAGCCAAGGCTGGAGATAGTGGGCTCCTGGCCCTGACAGGAGAGCAAAGTCTAGCTGGTAGAGATACTCGAAGGACTACAACAACTTGCTTGGGAAGAACTGGACAGTAAAGTAGCAAAAGTCTGTCAGTGTCCATATCAGGGGTTTATCAGAAAGTCTATCAGTGTCCAAATCAAGCCCTTATGTCTGAGGTCAATGTCCTTGAAACCTAGTGAATTAGTCTAGACTTTGAAAGATTTCGGTGGTATTTTTCCCATCCAAGTCCAGGTGATGATATCCTAATATAAAACTAGCTGGGACTTTGGAAGGAGAGCTACACTGTTCATATCTTGTCAGAAGCAATGTGTGTAGGATGCATATGCATCCCAAATATATTTCTATCTATATCTGTGCATGTCCATACACATGCATATATGCATATATCTGTAATCCCCTGCTCAATGCATCAGGGAAGTGGCTGCTCAGAACTCAGCTGAGTCCTGCTGCTCACACCATGGCCAGGCACTAAGGAGATCACTCTGAAGTCAATATGATCCAGCGAGACACTTGCTTGACTTAAAAGTTGTGTTTGCAACCCTGCTGACTGCAGGAGAACCTACCCACAAGCTGAAATGTTCACATATGCTGGAATGCTGTGTGGAATGAGAATGAGCTAAAATTCACACGTTAAATTAGACCACACTTCACTGCTGCCACATGTAGGAGATGCTTCCAAGCCTTTGGATGACAAAGGAGGCTGTGAGGAGAAGACAGGGAAGTATCATTAACTATTTACTTCCTGTGAAAAGGGACTTGCCTTGGGGGAAATGAGGAAAACAGGAAGATGAGGATCCTAAGATGGGGAGGCCAGACTTGCTAGGCATAGAAATACATGTTATTAACAATGAGACACAGGCATCTTTGGAGGGAGGATCAGAGCAGGAAACTCTGAGGGGTGATCTGGAATGCAGCTTTCACTGAGGGCTCTTATGGAGCCTGGAGATTTTTAGTCCCATACTTCAGTCATGCAAAAATACATACAATTCCACCTTCTTTTTTGGTGAAACAGAGGCAGTTTTTTCTTAGTTCTAAAAGGGTAAATAAGAGGAAAATGGAGAAGACTTGTATTTTTTTTTTTCTGATTGGGCTGGAAGGAAGACATACTTGAGTCTTTAAGGAGTCTTTGAGAGTCTTGCTTTCAATGAAGCGTGATTTTAAAAATTTTCTTTATTTCAAGAATTGACACTCAATTTAGATGTCTGTTATTCTTTATAGTGTCTATTCTGTTTGCACAAGTTTATGGAAGACTCGAATGGATACTCAAGTACAATGACACAGATGCAAAGCGCTCCTTTTTCATGGAAGGGTTGCTTTTTATCTTGCTATTTCAAGAAGATCAAGTCCTTGTGCAATCTACATACACAGTGAGTCACAGCTGAACTTCCACACTGTTTTGTTGTCTTTGCTATATGCTTTGCAAATAAGCCAAAAGGGCCACACTTCAATGCCTTTCAAAACTGGAAAGCTAAGTTTGTAACTCCTTTGCATTGATTCTATTCTCTTCATTTTTGTCCTTTGTTGTCTCACTCAGTCTCTCCAGTCACCATTATATCCTCCAGTGAGTGGGGAACGGCATTGTTTATTCCTTCATTGCAAAAGTTTCTGGGAAATTTTTCTTGGTTTTTTTTTCTTTGTCACTTATTTGTTCTTCATAATACTATTTCATGTTACCTGAGAGCTGCTGTAGAAAATAGGTATTTTGATTTGCATTCCTGACACGAGTTCATCCACTAGAAGTGTTTGTGCTGCCGAGCATCACCTTGTGGTGAATCTCCCTTCTGGCAGGATCCAAGCTTCCAAATACTCACAAAACCAGAAAGTTACAAGCTGCTCTCTTCCCTGCCGTCCATCTCAGGACCCACGCCAAGCCTTTAGCTCTTTTTCTGGTGAAGTTACAAGGAGGGACAGAACCCTTTCACTTCCAAAGGTCCTGCTCAGGTAAGTGTGCAATGAGATTCACGGAAGAAGATCCCTATGTTTGCAGCGACTGACTGAATTTGGTGAGTTCCTGATAAATCACAAAGAACTTTTCCTGGAGAATTCTTTTCATGAAGAAACATCCAGAGACACTTCTTAGTGCAGCATTTTAGCCATGATGACAATTTATTTAGAAAAGGAAGAAATATTAATAATCACTCTTTGCCTAGATATTGTAGAAAGAGGCAGGCCATGCTGTTGACTCACACAATTTGTTCTTGTCTCTGTTTCCTCCAAGCTTCACAAAGGCCTCTATTACCATTCTTCATTACCAACCTAAACAGAGCGACTAAAAACAAAATTCTGTGATAAAATAAACTGTGGCCTCAAACTTGCTAGGATATACATGCCTACTTAATTTTACATGCACTGAGGGTCATTGCAATGGTTACTTACAGCATGTTAACTTTAGCATGTGCATAATTGTTCCCAGGATCAGTGAAGAACGGGTCATCTTTCAATACACAGGAAGCTTAATGAGGGATGAAAAGTTAAAATCTCAGATCTGATTTACTCTCAAACAAGGGACTTCAGAATATGTATCTAAGGGATTTTAGGTTACTAATACTGTTTTTTCTGTCAATTTCAGCAGAAAATTCTAGCTAACCATTTAAATATACTGGCTTACTCAGAATTACTTTATGCAATAATCTGTACCTACGTGTATTTTTTTTTAGAGAAGTGATTGACTTTTTTAAGGAGAGAAAGGTATTTTGAGGATATACAATATATTTATAAAACAAGGTTCAGGTTTTTAAGTGGGAAGATGGTAGGAAATTACTACATTTTTGTTGAAAGAATTTCCTCTGGTTCTCATTTTACATAATTTTTGATATTTTTGCATCTCAACCCACTTTGAAGGAAAAAAAAATGCGAAGACCTAGAGGAACAGTATCAACTTTGTCTGTTCATGAAAGAAACACCACTTCTTTGTTAATTTATTTTATAAATTTGACGAAGTATTATTTTTCCTCTTTTTAAATCCTGCATCCTGTTTAATTTGAAAGAAAATTTTAACAGCATCTGGAAAATTATTGTGAGAAAATACTTTCTTGCAGAGAACTTTGTAAAAGCTTTATGTCTCTAAGGGGCAAACTGAGCTGATACTTTCCATTCCTCACATGCCTGTGATGAGATGACTGGCAGCAGCTGTTGAAGGAAAGGGTTTTATCAGAGTCTGCTTCCCTGAGAGCTGCCAGGTTTCACCTCCTTCCTGGGATGCAGGAGGGTCCCGTAGCTCTGGGTGTTCGGAGTGGATTGGCAGCTGGCTGGGTGGAAGGAGGTGAGGTTGTCTTGGTTTGTTTTCTTGAGCTCTGTTATTAATGAGCTACTTTTT
>VZRO01004224.1:37869-67187 GCA_013397915.1 Daphoenositta chrysoptera
TTACCTTTCCTGATGAGGTGAACTTGTAGCCAATAGCTTTGATTTTTAGAAAGGTTCATGGATATATTCCTTATGGAAGGGGAGAGTTTGGGGTTTTTCCTTTAATTATTCATGACTGTGTTTTTTTTGGTTTTTTTTTTCTTTTTTTACTTTAAGGGTAAATTACCTGCTCAACTATTTCCTTCTTGACTTCTGTTTTGACAGACTTCTATTTTTCTGTTTTGACAGACTGGTAAATCTCTGCACACCCATTTGCTTTTCTCCTGCATTTTGATGGCATATGGGGTTTGGGGATTTTGGGGAAGGGGCAGAAGAAGAAANATTGTGTGGGGAACACTACCCGAGGTACCTCTGGGTGGGACCCTGAGAGGAGGAGCCCATGGCTCGATAGCTCAGGAGGAACAGGGAGACTTTGGTGCTCCTGGACTGTGAGGAGATAAAAGCCCAGGGGTTCCTTTGTTCAGGGTCCCTCTGTGGAGGCACCAGCTCGGGCTGTTTCTGTGTTACTGCATCGTGGGTAAATGGCTTTATGGAATGAGACGTCTGAGACTCTGCTTTGAGAAACCCAGGACTGAGCTGGTGAGGAAACCTGGTCTGAGTGTGAGTGGGTGTGCAGGGAATCAGGACCCACTGGGTCACTGGAGCCACCCCTGTGAGAGGGCCTTGGTCCCAGCAGTGACAGTCTGTGACATTGGGAGTGTGGCTGCCAGAGAGTCTCGTGAATGAGCTCTCTGGGAAGTTTCCTTAACAATAGGAAAGAGATACCTGGTACTGAGAAGCTTTTAGAAAATCCCTGCAGACAATCTAACTGAGATGTTAATTTTCCTTCCAAGAGCCCCAGGCTTGTCATTGACATTAGGGGAGTACTGGAGTGCAACAGCAAACGTTCAGGCAGGTTGCTGAGATTATCTGCTTTGCTAACCAAAATACAAAGAGACAGAACAACAATTTTGTGTGTGTGTGTTTTATCACTACTCATAATGGTTATTACAAAGCAACAAAAGAATGACAGACAATAGAATGCACACTGCTGCTTAGAAAAAATCACATTAATTTAATGTGCTTAAGGAATATGAAACCAGAATTTACATGGCAGCTCTTTTAGCTGGGACCTGAAACATTAAGCTTTCTAAGTGATCACTAACAGAAGAAGGGACGTTGTCTAATTCCCATGCACTGCAGATATTGACAGACAGCACAGGAGTTCAAAGCTCAGGCTCAAAAAGNAAGGGTAAATTACCTGCTCAACTATTTCCTTCTTGACTTCTGTTTTGACAGACTTCTATTTTTCTGTTTTGACAGACTGGTAAATCTCTGCACACCCATTTGCTTTTCTCCTGCATTTTGATGGCATATGGGGTTTGGGGATTTTGGGGAAGGGGCAGAAGAAGAAAGAGGTGAGAGAGGTTATGCCATCATTTTCTAGAACTAAGGCATTTCCATGGTAAGGGCATACTTTAAAACACCTAATTCTTTTAGTACAAAAATGGAGTAATGGTCTCATAAAGAAATAAACAGGTAAAATTACTTTTCTAGGGCTTTAGAGAGGTAACTATTGGAACCTGCATTTGAATTCATGAGCACTGAACCAGAAACTATTCCGGCTCTACGTAGCTCTAAAAATAAAGTTTACCTTGCTGAAAGTCAGTGTCCCCTTCGTCCACTGCTAAAGGCTATAGTATTATAATGATTTCATGCAGCTGGGTATGACTCTAGGAAATTCAGAGTTCTCTGAAACTTAGTGGAGGCCTCTGTGCCTATATTTTGATGCAGAGCCACAGTGCCTGAGGTATGGACATAGCCTGCTTTCTTGAAAGCAAGTCTCCAGGATTTAAATGCATGTGTGTATAAGTATTCTTAACTGAATGCAAATGAATGTAATAAATGCAGGTAACAGTAGTAAAATACAACTTTTGACAGGGCTTTAACTGAAGTGAATGGTCTAGAGGCTCTTGCAGCTGGAAAAAAAAAAGAGAATATAAATAAAGAAGCTGCAAAGATGGTGGCAAAGGTGAAAACACTGATAAGGGATTCATTTAGACAGAAGAAGGTATGGGAGCAAGGAGACTACTTGAGGTAACTATGCTGTAGGAGTAAATTGATAAAGGAAACCTCATTTTAGGCAGCTGAATGGGCAAATGTGAGGAAGGAGATTGTGGTCCTTCCATTTGATTATAAGGTCAGAACTACCTATGGGAATGAGTGGCTGGGTTATGTAAAGGTTTTAGAAGGCAACTGTCCACAAGGCAAACTGCAGTGGGACAACAAGGATATAACTGGAAGATAATAATGTGTGATATTCCATGATGCTGGTAATGATAGAGAGAATACTTCATGGAGTTGATGCAACAAGCTAAGAAACATGGGACTGGAATTACTTAAATCTGGGTTTTTTTCATATGGAAAGTGGGTACAGGGGGACATACGTCAATAGCAAAAGTGAGTAAATTGAGGATTTAAGTGGCAACATGTTTCACAATGATGCCATTGCCAAGTCTCATCAAGGAACCCATGTTGGTGAAATTCACTTTCACAGAAGGATCTAAATCAGTCGAAAATATGTGGGGCAACTGTAATAGTAAGGGCAGGACTTCATTGTGTGGGGAACACTACCCGAGGTACCTCTGGGTGGGACCCTGAGAGGAGGAGCCCATGGCTCGATAGCTCAGGAGGAACAGGGAGACTTTGGTGCTCCTGGACTGTGAGGAGATAAAAGCCCAGGGGTTCCTTTGTTCAGGGTCCCTCTGTGGAGGCACCAGCTCGGGCTGTTTCTGTGTTACTGCATCGTGGGTAAATGGCTTTATGGAATGAGACGTCTGAGACTCTGCTTTGAGAAACCCAGGACTGAGCTGGTGAGGAAACCTGGTCTGAGTGTGAGTGGGTGTGCAGGGAATCAGGACCCACTGGGTCACTGGAGCCACCCCTGTGAGAGGGCCTTGGTCCCAGCAGTGACAGTCTGTGACATTGGGAGTGTGGCTGCCAGAGAGTCTCGTGAATGAGCTCTCTGGGAAGTTTCCTTAACAATAGGAAAGAGATACCTGGTACTGAGAAGCTTTTAGAAAATCCCTGCAGACAATCTAACTGAGATGTTAATTTTCCTTCCAAGAGCCCCAGGCTTGTCATTGACATTAGGGGAGTACTGGAGTGCAACAGCAAACGTTCAGGCAGGTTGCTGAGATTATCTGCTTTGCTAACCAAAATACAAAGAGACAGAACAACAATTTTGTGTGTGTGTGTTTTATCACTACTCATAATGGTTATTACAAAGCAACAAAAGAATGACAGACAATAGAATGCACACTGCTGCTTAGAAAAAATCACATTAATTTAATGTGCTTAAGGAATATGAAACCAGAATTTACATGGCAGCTCTTTTAGCTGGGACCTGAAACATTAAGCTTTCTAAGTGATCACTAACAGAAGAAGGGACGTTGTCTAATTCCCATGCACTGCAGATATTGACAGACAGCACAGGAGTTCAAAGCTCAGGCTCAAAAAGTCACTTTCTCCTAGATGGATGTTACTTGATTTCTGACAGAGCTGGCAATGTTCTTTCTCTTCTTACACACTTACAAGCTCTGTATGGCTTGTCAAGCCAATAAAGTCTCACTGAACTGAGACTGCTTTCTAATTATGGTATATGACAATACCTGTGGAAACTCATTGCCTTCAATAAAGTTGCAGAGGTGGAACTGATTGGAAGTTAGTGAGGGATCTGGTAAACAATGCTCAAGAAAGAATAGGATTCAGCATTCTCACTCTTAGTTCAGTTGTTTGCACAGAGCTAATGAGAACAAAATCTAGTAAAACACTCGGTGTGATGTGAATGGCGATGCAAGCCTGCAGAATAGAAAGATGCAATTGCCACAAGGAGAGCTTTCAGCATAGAAGTACATATTTATACAATCAAGAGAGCCTCAATGCTTCTCTAAGAATGTTTGTCTTTTTTTCCTCTTTTAAACCTAGCTTTTAATGCTGTCATGTCCTCACAACAGGTGAGGCTTCAATCCATGCATTATGGAAGTCATTACATACTGCCTTTTTTGTATTTTCATTATACTTTTTTTTCACTTTTTTTTTTTTCCACTTTTGCTCTTTATTTTACTTTTCATTTGTTGTGGAGAAAAAGCTTCTCCACATTCTTATATTGTTAGTCCCTGATGAACGCTTTGCATTTTTTTTGCTAGTACTGCACGGTGTTTAATGGCAGATTTTGTGTAAAGAATAACATGTCAGGGTATTGTATAGAGCAATAGATAACACTGTATCAACAGATTTATCAAGTTTATCTGAATGCATATTTAAAAATGCTAAATGTGCTTTCAACTCACTTCTGGCATGTCTTTTGAATCTCATTACAATACAACCTGGAGGGAGTTTGGAATCTGAAACAGAAGTAATTAGTTCTTTCTTTAAAGGAAATTTGCCCTTGCTAACAAAATATGAGCCAAGGCCATTATGATTCTTGCAGTATTTAGTACATAGAAACTACTGCAATTCTAAGTGTAGGTCCCCTGTGTTTGAAAAGGCTCAAAATCAAAAAATTATCGAGGTTATGCTCCTGATATAACCCTGACACCACAATGAAAAATAAATATTTCTCATTACAAATAAAAATAACATGTGTAATGACTCTTTAAGAATTTCCATCCCAATGTATTGCTTGACCCCACACATGATTGGGGTGGACTGTTACAATACAGGGGGTGGAATTAACCTACATCAGAATATATATGATAGTCAAGGATGGAAATTGGCAGGGTTTTTTCCAGGTTTTTCCCTTATTTCTGTTTTCTCAGTGCAAAGTTAATAATGTCATATTTGCTACTATATATTCATATCAGGTTTGCATACTGATCTGGGGGGTTGGACTTTTTTTGTTCACTGTAGACAACTCCCTTTTTCTTGAGATTCTCCTCTAAATAGTTGCTGAACTGAGATCTGGAAGTAGTATGGGATATTCTGCAGGCTTCATTCTAAATGGTCCTTTCCAAGCAGAAATAAACCAGAAGAAAAACATCTGTTCCCAAGGACTTTGTAAAACTCCCCAGATCTGCATTTCTGATGGGTCAAGAGTAGCAGAAGTGGCAAATTCTCAGCCCAGCAGGAGTAAACAGGGTGTCACACAACAGGTGTCAACTGGAGTATGATGGAGCCATGCTTTTAAAGCTGAGGAGGCTTTGGCACACCCTGCTCTGGTTGTACATTTAATATTTTACTTGTATCTATTAAAAGAAAGAAAAACTTGGGGGATTTTTTACTGATTTAGCATTGTTCATTGTTATTCTCTCCCTCATTTACTTCAATAGAGGTGCTGTTAATGTTTCCAATTCTTAAATAGGGATGTTTGATCTAATTTGGTGTCTTGGTTTTCTTAGAAACCTTCTAGAAGCAAGAAAGTACATGGGTGTGCATGCCAGGTTAAATGTTTCACATTGATTAAAAGTGAATAAGGCAACATCTGGTGACAAAATTAAGCCAGTTCTGGACAAACTGAAAATAAACATTCGTAGATTTTTTTTTTCCCCCTGCCAGCCTCAGAGTGATGTAAGTGTTGTCAGTTCTTTTTTTCCCATGGTTAGTAAAGTTTCTAATGCTTCAATGAGGTGCATTGTGAAGTCCATGTGGATAAGTCAGTTTTGCTTTGTCAGTACATGTATAATATTCCTCTTTTTCTTGACTGTCTGCTAGTGCACTCTTCTACCATCAACCTGACATTGCAATTTTGCCGCTGCCTTTTGAAAAACAGTCTTCTAAATTATAAAGGTTTAAACTTCTAATAAATGCTTAAAAGAGAGTTAAAAGTACTGAGTGGAGTGGCAATAGGCATTTTATGAATGCACATCCAAAGGGGAAAAAAAAAGTAGCATTTCTACAGCTCTCCTGTTGAAATTTTACACATCCATCTTGCTGTTTGTCCTCATGACACTGTTTGCTGGCATGTCCACTGAAGCTGCTGCTGTCATTGGAAACGTGAGTAAAGTGATTCCATCAGTGACTGGTTGTAATGGAGCAAGCAGATCATGCAGCTGTGAGAGAATCAGTCACAGAAAAGTTTGGGTTGGAAGGCACGTTAAAGATCATCTCATTTCCGTGGGCAGGGACAGCTGGTCCACTAGAGCAGGTTGCTCAAAGCCCTATTGAACCTGGATTTGAACACTTCCAGGGATGGAGCATCTACAGTTTCTCTTGGCAATCTGTTCCAGTGCCTTTTCTTTTAAAAATACCTCCACAATTCTTTTGTCTTCCTCACTTCAGTCAGATTACTTCTTTTTTTGTTTTCCTTCCCTCTGCTCTGTCTGCAGTTGTTATCTCCTGCTGGACACTGCTCTTGTTAAAGCCTGACTCTGAGTGATGTTACTAGAAACCCTTTTCTTTCATTGGTATTGATCTCATAACTTTGTAAATCTAGGATGACTTCAGTGGGGTTGTTTGTCTCTCTAAGGTGAAACCTTATTGGTTAAAGAAATGTTGATACCAACACAGTTAATAACACTTCATTCAAGGGCATGTGAATCACATGCCTGTCACAAGGTGGTTTTTTTTTTGCTGTCAATCTTTTCCTAAAAGAAACAGTGCCTTCTTTCATGATATTTTCATTTATACTAGTGAAATATCATGCTGTCTCATATTTTGCTATGATTGAATTACATTAAAAAAGTTAAAGGTTAACATCTTGAGAAATCATGTTTTTCTGAAGTGGCTTATAGTGTTTAGTACAGTGTGTACTAAAGAAATGAAAAGCCAATCTTGGGCTACTTCCAAGGGTTTGGAATGTCTATGTTCATATACCTGCTCCAGTCCAGGAAGTGTGATAACCATGCTAAAATGGCATTCCACCTGACTCAATAAGCTCTACATCTGAGCAGGGCTTCCTATTTCAATTCCAAGAGCATCTTGGCCACAGAAAATTTCAGCTCTCTACTGTGTGACCACTCAAATGCACAGCCTGCACACTTAGGAGTGGTTGAGCCTTTGGACTCTGGGGATCCTGCATCTACAAACCTGTTGGAAATGTGCTGCCCTGTGGAAGTCCTGACCATGAGGGTATGCTGGCAGTCACCACATTATCAAAGGAGCCAGTGACAGGAAATTTAGGGAGCATGATCCTCTGCTGGCAAATCCAGCACAGGCAAGTTTCATAGTCAAGTGCAATGTTCTTTTGAGGTTGTTCTAGCAGGGAGGAAAACAGTGTGACCCTCCTGTTTCAAGCCCATTTGCCTCCAAATTGTTATCCTTCCTTCACAAAGTCATGAGGACAAATTGAATTGACGTAATAAGAGCAATCAGATAAAACTATGGGAGTCTCAGACACAGCATAATCATTGACTCATGAATGCAAAGCCCATTGAACTTGTCATTGTCCATCTCATTAAGAAGTGGTGTTTCCATCTTTTTTTTTAACTCTCAGGTTTTAAGTATTGTGAAGACATACTTTTTCCAAATTGTCTGTCAAAATTTCATGCTACCGTTGCAGCTTCACCGCATTTTGACTTTTGAATGGGAAATTGGGAAGCTTGTGAAAAAATCCTCAAGGATGACCTTAATCTTTAAACCAGGATGGGGAGCAAATGTAGTAGGCTCAGTTCAGATATGGCACAGGAAAAGGGAGGAAGTCTGATGCTCTGTCTGCAATGTTAGACAAGGCATAAATGGGTGATACTTAGACTAATTTAGATGGGAGGGACCTTTGCAGTTCATCTGGACCACTCCCACACCCAAAGCAGTGGTGGTTTAGATAAGTGGTAGACCATGACCTTATGTATCCATTATAATTTCTCAGACTTAGACTGATTTAATCTTTGAGGGGCTGGAACAGTACTTGAAATGGATTCATTTCATTGCATTTTGTACCTCCTTGATTGTATTTTAATAAATGGAGTCTTGGGGACTGGGGGCTCTGTACTGGTTTGTCTGATGGAGATACCCTTTACTGGGCCTGTCCAAGTCTTGTTATTTAAATCTTGAAAGAGGGAATTGGGAACCATGGTATTAAGATGATGCCTTTACTACTGAATAGGACTTCTACTTTGCATTGGCAAACAGATAGTGGGATTCTTCTTGGACCATATATTTGCAGATTTTGTTTCTTAAATTAATTGAGGTGAACTCTTAATTTCTGATTCCTGATTGCTTCTATGGAAGCATACTGACTGCAGGAAGCTAATGCTGGTACCTGGCTTCTCATTTCTTTAAACAGGAAAAATATGATAGAGAGCAGCCCTTTCTTTCTGCTCTCCACTGACTGTGTTGCAGCTACGTTTTGTCAAACTGTGACTTTATTTCTGCATATTTACATGGATAATATGGGGATTAGTAACAATTTTAAACACCTCTGACCTGTATTGGTTCTCTTAAACTGTCTTATTCTTCACTTTTTTTTTCTATGTTCATAGGTTTAAAGTGGCATTGTACATATTAGATATGAATGCATTACATTAGTATGAAATCTCTAAAATACAGAAATATCAGCTATCCAAAACCTGGCTTACTCTGATTTCTTAGGGAGGTGGTTCTATCTATTAAGTGTTACTTTTGCAGTGTGAAGTACAATTTACTGGAGCAGCTGTTTAAATCATCTAATGGTATAGTGCATTTAACTTGATATGTTATTTGTCTTGCTCTTAATGGATCTTTGATCAGTTTGTACCTAGTTCACTTTTTTTCCTGTTCTTTACTGTCCACAGGAAAGAAAAAAGTAGTAGGGGCTTAATTTAGAAAGGTCAAAATGGTAAAAAAATTTAAAAGGGTCAATGTACTTCAGAGTGTAAAACCACATCAGGTTGTGGAAGGATCGTTTTGGTCCTAATTCTCTGCATCACATACAGGTGTCAGTCCTTCTTAGAGTTCACTGATGCTAACAAAGGCAGACAAGAGCTGGCTGGTGAAACTGGGCTTTGCTGTTGTTTTAGTCTTCTACTTTTTCAGCAGAGTATTTTGGTGTGTCAGAGTATACAAATAGCCCTTCCAGAGCAGTGGCACAGGGTTGCATTACTTGCTGCATGCACAGCAGAGCCAATTAATGGTGATGAGTCTCTTCGGTAGATTTGATTTGGTAAGATGTGGGGTTGGTTTTGTTTTGTCTCTCTCTTCCATACCTGTACTTGGCACGTGTATTCTCCACATGAATGGTCTAATTCTTTATATTGGAAAACTGCTGTGTGCACCATGAAGTAAACAGTTTGGTTTTAGCAATGATTTTGGGGGCCCAAATAAAATTTTCAAAGAATTTGACCTTGGAAGATGGAGGAGAGGAGTTTTTTTTTTTTTTAAATAAAAATGGTTTCCTTGGAGAAAAAGCTCTCAGATCCATGTTTTCAGCTAGCTTTGTAATCACACACATTGTAGAAATGTTTTTGGCCAACAAACAAATCCTATGGTGATTTCAAGGCAGGGTCAATTAAAATAAACAAATGTTTTTGCTTTCTAGGGAAGCTTTTGTGTCAGTAATGAAACAAATTATGAAGTACTTCAAAACAAAAATAAACACAGACTACCAAGAGTTTTCATTTGGGAACAAGAAGCTCATAGAATGGCAGGGAAATGTACAGCTTATGTGCAAATCTTGTATTGCTACTGCTCTAATACCAGCACTAGTAGTCCCATTAGATTAATTACTCTTGAATTCAGAGAATCTGCTCATTTGTAGAAGTCCCCATTAGTGTGAAGCAGGCCTGTAGCAATGAACTCAAACACGGATTAAGAGCCATAAAAGAGTAGATTGTGGTTGTTTTCTATACTTTTTTGCAATGGGCACTTTACAGACTCTGTCTACCAAATAAGCGGCAGATTTTGAAGCGTGTGGTCCTTTTTTGCAATGTGACCATGTGGTTTAAGCTGGAATGTATTGCTTTCATGGCACAATGGTAAACAGTGTTTCTCTTGCAATTCTCTATAGTCATTAATAAAACACTCAGGACTAGATAAATAAATTTGTTAAACTGTACCTGTCCGGGATGCGTATTTGAGGAATCATCGCAGTGATGTGACTTTAAAAAGGCAAAGTCTCCCCATCTGGAGCAGACTGCAAGACTAAGATCCAACAATCACCTCCAGACAATGAACTGTCATTTTTTGTTTCTTCTATTCCCTTTGTGTGTTTAACCACTGCTATATTTTATGGGATTTTGAGCTTGTCCACGGTGTGACCCTACATACTGATGTTGCATGTTTGGGATCTCTGATCTTACAGCAGTGAATAAACTGCTGGTTTTAAGGGTATTATTTCTGCCTCTCTAACTCAGAGCCAGCTTACTAACAGCACTATTCCTACTATCATGAGTGAAGACAGGAGTAACAGCTCTGCTGTCAAAGTGTGCCAGTAAACTCAGAGAGAGGAGATTGGGGGTGGCTGCTCAGCATCTGATGGGATAAAGAAATGGCAATATTGCCAAAATAAATATAAAGCAACCTTCCTGATAATTACCAATAGACCAAAGATAGCAGTGGTAAGAATGGTACAGGAAAATAAATACAGGCACTGTGAATGTTCTCCATTAATGTCTGTATTACTGGGAAATATTTCTATCACTTTATGTTTTGCAGGTATTTCTGTAAGAATTGGGGGGGGGAATATTTATAGATTTTTTTTTTCTCATCTCCAGAGCATCAGTACATAATGCTTTGTGTGTTTTTGCCATGTGATGATACTTTCAAGGCTGTGAGGAGAAAGCTGCTGTTAATCCTGTCTGCAGGTTTTCTTTGTTTTTTTTTTTTTTTTATTTGGTTTCCTGAATTGTATCCATCTCCTGTTTTCTTGACTTCCCTTTGTAACTCTGCCTCTGCAAATTTGTGCCCCTTGGTGTGACCTAATCCAAGGATCATAAGAGCTCACATGAAGCTCCCAGCCCCAGAAGCACAAAGCTTTGCTTGGGTGAGGTCTTGCTGGAAAACAGAAGTGTTACTAATGTTAAGAGGAGAGGAGCTGCTCATGTTATGTGTGGAATGCAAATTGGAACTGGGGTTCAGAAACATTTGCAAGATTATACTACTAACTTCAATTCAGCCTTTAGAAACACCAGATACATCCAGTTGTTTGAGAAATTAAGCTTAGAGGGCAGCCCAGCTTGCAAAATCCTAGCTTTCTTTTTGAGGTTAGGATGAAGATCACGAGTGCATGATGTGAGATGTCACACATGTACAACACAATGAGAAAATTTCTTCAGTTCCCATAGGACAAACTACATTAGGTACAGGTTTGTACACATTTTTTGGTTACTCTGTGGCTGATGTGAACTATTTGCCTGCAGAAGAAAACTAGACCAGTTTAGCTATCTGTATCCACATTCTTCCACCAGTTATTCTTGGCTTCTAAGCAACTGCAGTGAAATATTTGTGAAATATCCAAGCAGGATAGCTGATTATAACATTTAGGTTGTCATAGGTGGTCCTTAGTATGTTACCCTGCCTTGTCTGGTGACAGAATGATACATTCAGCTGAGTGTGTATCTGCTCTTGCTGCAAACTTGTCAAGTGTAAACTGGTAATCATCTGGGGAAAAGGAAAGGAAGGGCAGAATTGGTCTGACAAGAATGGATGCTTACTGCAATATATATTTTTTTTTGGGCTCTTGTTGCAATATTCCCTGCTATTTTGAGTTCCTAGAATAATGGAATTGGCATACTTCCTACCAAATCTACAACTGGCTTTAGAGAAGTGTTGTATCTATGTGTAAAATAAAATTACTTCATAAAAGGAAACTGAGGATATCAATTGGAGAGGGGAAAAAGAAAAGTTAGGTTCATCCATAATTTGCAGGGAGGAAAAATTCCGTATTTAAAAGACTTGTAGAAAACTCACGATTCTTTGAGAGGTAACTGTCATATAGATGGAAACATTTTGCTGTGCTTTGAAGAGCCCCACAGCAAAGATCTTTGTAATGGTCCATCTCATACACCAGCTGAACAGAGACCAAATCAGCCAAAGGCAAGAGAAACTTTGGAGGGAGAATAAGACACTTTAGTTTTTCATGGTATCATCAGTATAATTATGTGGAATGCAGCAGATGTCTAAACATCATGCCTTGTTTTTGCTACTTTTCTCCCAAAAGAGAAGAGGTCATTTAAGGACTTGACCCCTGAAGATGTTTCAACCAGCTGTGTACAGGGCTGGTGATTTGGGGATGCCCTTTAAAAACAAAAGACTCTTGAATCCATAGACTATTATTTGTTGTTAAAACACAGTAACAGATTTATTTCTTTATTTAGGAGTAGTTGTCCCAGTCAGCAGAATCATTGTAGTCAAGTGGCTCCTGCTCTGGAGCAGTGCACCATTTTCACATTTTCTTTATGCCAGAGCTCCCCTGGGCATGACATTTAAGTCTCTGGTGCCCCTAGAGTCACTGAGGAAAAATGAGGCTTCAGATTAGAAGTGGTTAATTCAAATACACAAATCTTCCCTTCTTTCACTGTTGCTCTCAAAATGCTGTGAAAAACTTCTGTACTTGCTTTTCCTGTTCCTCCTTCGCATCCTGATCGTGATTGCTGTTTGCTTCCTCCTCCTTTCCAGCTGCCATCATTCTTTTGTTCCCTCTCTCTTTCTTATTGCTCAGATCTTTTCTTCCTGCCTTTGGCGTCCTCCACATTTTTTTCTTGTCTCAGCAAAATAATTTATTGTCCAACTCACAGTCTTTTCAAGTTTTCTTTAGTCAGTAAGTGCTTGCAGAGTACTTAGTCGGGAAAAAGTTTGTTTCCTGTAATAGATGTGCATAACTAATCAATGTAAATGCATAATATGGAATTCTAATTAGCGTAATAATCTGAATGAAAACAATGAGGCCTCTCTTCCAGCTCAGGTTTTCTGTTACCAGTCAGTGTGTTGGTGACTTGGAAACTGCTGCTGTTTTCCAGAGCAGAAAAAAACAGTTACGCTAGGTGTTCCAATGCTTTATGTCTTGCTATTTTTTACAGCAAGGTTGGCAATATACCATTCTCTTTTGAAAATGCTTCATGGCTGTTTTGCACAAGATTATTTGGGTAGACAAGGTCACTAAGAACTATAACATTTGTCCTTGAAACCCCAGACAAAGTTATGGCAATGTATGTAAATATTAATTGGGCAAGACACATTATTGTAGAATGAATGGTCAGATTATGAATGTTGCTCTATGTGTACAGGTGATGTAATGGAAAGTTTTCCTTCTACTCTACAGCCTTAATGTCAGTAAGAAAACTCTGTAATGCTGTTCTGTAATTGATGATTTTAACCGCACAAGACAAGAATGTAATCAGATTGAACAGTTTCCATTCCTTTTCACGGACCAGGTTGATAACCTGACCTCCTGATTGTAACTGATGTACACAGCAAGGCTTCAACAGCACACCTGGCTGCCCAAGAATTTGACTCTGGTTGATTTTTGTTTTGTAGAGCCTTTGTTTATGCTAGAAATTGTCATGGGTGCCTTTGGAAAAGTGGTCACTGAAATGGAGACTGTGTGGCACAATGCCTTTTCTGTTTCTATTTCTGCAACTACTGTAGTGACTTCATTCTAGTGGACTTCTGCTTGCCTAACAGAATATTCAAGATTTCATTGTAGTGTTTGAAGCAAAACTCTAAACAGTTAAGCGGCAAAGGAAGAAAAGCCTGTCTGAAAAATGTCAACCTAGCAAGTCTTCTATAAGGCATTTATATTATCAATCTAATGTAAATTCAGGGCATAAATACACAGTGTCCTTTCTCTGAGACCTACCCAGCTCACTCAGCAGCTGTAGGTGTCCTCAAAAGCATATGTGGGGATTCCAGTAGTGGAAATATTTTCTGAGCCCTCTTATGTCAAAAGACCAAAGCAGCAGTGACATTGACCTTCTGTCCTCTGCTTGAAAAGACGAAGGATTCATAAAGTGGGTAAGGGCAATACCTGTGTCCTGATGCAGAAACACAAAGTGTTGCAGTGGAGAAGATTAGTGCTTGCATCTTTGACTTTTGTTATGCTGAGTTTACAGGCATTTCAGCCAGTAGGACATTATTTTAGTGCAAAAGGAGCAGTTGACACCAATGGTGCCAAGCACTGCACAAATCCAAAAGCAGTGTCTGATCTGGTCCAGTGAAGTTTTAAGTAAGGTGCAAGAGGAACAATAAAGAAGCAGGGTGTGTAGGAGCAAAGTAAACAATGACTTTTATGTCTTGATGGTGTTTTTATGCTTGTCTGTTCTTGTGCTTTTTCTGTGGATTCATGTTAGGAAGAAAGGCAATAATTTGAATGATAAAGGGAGTGTCTGTTAAAATAGAATGGTAGATTAAAAGACTGACATTTCCAATCTGACTGAAGTAAGGACTTGAGTAATTTTTGTATTCTAGAGATACTTGAAACAAACCACCAGGCAGCATTTTGGGAAATACGTTTCCTCCAAAGAGTACCAAAGGTATGGTTTCAGTCTAAGATGTAAATAATTTAGGACTCAGGTTAAGGAGTAAATGCCACATCAGGACATCCTTGATTCTCCATTTAAAACAGAATTGGAGAAAAAAAAGTAGTTGTTTTTTTCTTTTTGTTTTATTTCTTGATGTTCAATCCATTCCATAATTTATCCCTGATATTTTTATTTTAAAATTGCAGTCTCATCCCAGGGTAGTATTCAGCCTTCCTCTAATTCTCTGACAGCTGCAAACATTGCTTCTTTGCAAACATTTCTCAGTCTTGCTATGCCACATCTGTTGAAAGTGTTACAGGTTCCAGTTCACTAGATACACTACCAGAGTGCAAAGGGATTGAAGATCTGCAGGGACAAAAATGAGCTCCTTCACAGAGAGCAAACCTCTTAAGTGCCCTGTTCTGATTATGGCAGAAGGAGCAGACTTTGGGGCATTCTGAGCCTCTCTCACATTGAATGGAGAACACAAAAACCAGAACCTCAGACCACACATTGTAAATGAATCTCAAAAATCTATTTTGCTTAGCAGGAGGTTTATTTGCCACCCACCCCCATTTATCTGTCTTTTTTTTTTAAGGGCCAAACACTTGCATTTGAAAGTAATGGTTCTTTTATTCAACACTCCATTGCATCAAACTGTTTTTGGTGAAATGAGAGAAAAGAAAGACCCCAGGCAGACCTCCCCTTTCTGTGTGCATCTTGTGAGAGCTGTGACACTGCACCTCAGCAGCACTGTTCTGATGGTTTCCTAAATGGTGCTGGCAGGGTCTGGGTGACTGCATAATCTGGGAACAAGATGTTTCCATCAGACACCAGTGATGTGTCTTCCAGCCTTTGTGCTAAATCATAAAACTCTGTGATAGGTACAAAGGGCTGAAATGTAATGGCTGCAACATAATGTTGCAAGTATTTTAGTACATAGTACATTATTCCAGCTTTTGCTTCACGTGTCCCTTCAAAAATATATAGATTCCTTTAAATAGACAGGAATAACAGAGGTTGTGATTCATTGGCTGAAGAACAGGCTGCAATTAAGTAAACTGGTTACTGTTTGATGTGATATCTGAAACTTCCCCTACAAATTGTGGACTGATGATTTTTCTGTGTGTACAAAATATGCATTTGTATTAACAAAAAAAAAGGTAGCACACAAATTTATTTTGTGTGTGCTAAGTTTTACGAAAATATTTTGTGAGATCAACTTATACTCTGAATGTAGAAAATATGGCCTGGAGTTTATTGCAAGGATCCAAGTAATGCTGTAAAAAAAATTCATGGGGAGGAAAAGCTTTTTTATGAAACTCAAAAATTATGGCTTAAATATATCAGATGATTTGGATGTCCATCTGGAATTCAAGTGTGGAATTCTCTGTGCATTACACATGAGAAGACACTGAAATATAAGGACAACTCAAAACTCAATAGGCTTGTGGAATAAGTTAACAACAGGAAAGATTATTGTGTCTCAGAGTGTTATTTTCTCATCAAGTACACACACATCCAGCTGTTTTGTGGGGTTTTGTATTCATTATACTTATCTGGAAGTGCAGCATTCAGTACTTTGCTTTAAGCATTTTAGCAGTGTGGGTTAAGGACACAGTTTTTATGTCTGAACCTGACCCAAGCCGACGAATTGACTCAATAAATGAAGTGATGTTTGGAAGCTACGGGCAAACAAACAGTTATGTGAGAGTAAAAGATGCATCAGCTCAGCAGTCACATAGATGGGAAATTAAATCTGTCCTCTGGAGCTACTCATCATTTTTTGTTGTTGTTGTTTTTGGGTTTTGTTGGGGTTTGTTTTTGTTTGTTTGTTTTCCATCTGTGTTTCTTACACGTTGGACTTCATTCTAAATGCAAAGATTTTTAGACTGGTAAGAGGTTAGTTTTTTGTTTGTTCTTTTTCTTTGCACTCTGTCTATCAAACAGATGATGGACAGCTTTGGAGAGAATAATGGACTCACTTAGGTTGAAAAAGGCCTCTAAGATCACCAACCTAACACTGCCAAGCCCACCATTAAACCATGACCCCAAGAAACAGATCTTCACGTCTTTCAAATCTGGGCAGCCTGTTCCAAAGTCTGACCACCCTTTTGGTGAAATATTTTCTTCTATTATCCAATCTAACCTTCCCTTGCTGCCATTTGAGGCAATTTCCTCTTGTCCTGTCAGTAGCTACTTGTGAGAAGAGACAGATTCCACCAGGCTGCAACCTCCTGTCCGGGAGTTTAGAGAGTGATAAGGTCCCCCCTGAGCCTCCTTTTCTCAAGGCTAAACAACCTCAACTGCTCTTCATTGTCCATGGGCTCCAGACCCTTCCCCAGACTGCACAAATTATGCCTGTCCCCATCTTCTGGTTGGATTAGAAAAAGCCCTGAAATGTGTTGGTGATTTGTTCTGTTTTCTGATTTTTCTGTTTCCTCATTTTTTTTGTAATGTGGGTTACATGGAAAACTGCTGCTCTTCTACCATCATATAAAGCACAAAAACAATTAGTATGTGATTCCTGGTACCAGACTGGCTAGGGCAATATGACTAAAGTGGCTCTTCTATCATTCCATGTACTTGCAGAAATATGTATTTATGTGCACAAAGGCACATGCACTGTCCTCCTTCCTTCTGGAGGAATTAATCATTGTCCTGAAGATGCCCCTCAATGTTCTAACTTGGAAAAGGAAACTTTGGACCATACCTTTTCCTTCTTTTCTCCCTACTTGTACTTCTGTGTACCTATACTTGAAAATACAGTCTAGGTATATGGTGTATCACAGGAATCTGAGGCTGGTGGAATGGAGAGTGTTGGGAATGTGTTACTTTCTCACAGGACTGCATTTCTCTTTTGCCATGAGCTTATTTTTTTCCCCTGAGTTAAGACGTGGTGCTGCATGGGGTTTTGGATGGGGCTTTGAACAACCCAGCCTAGTTAGAGGTGTCCTTGTCCATGCACTAGATGATCTTTAAGGTCCCTTCCAACCCAAGCCATTCTATGATATTTAGATTCCAAAATAATACTTGTTACTCCCACAGTTTGAGGCACAGGATATATCTGTGACTATTAGTTGCTTTAAGAACAGTATTTTTCTGGAGCACATTTTTTAGCTTAAATGAGATACGTGTGTGTGTAATACATATGCATAGATATATTTACAGGCAAAAATATGATAGTAGTATAAAAATAACTGGGATCTGAATCAGATAAATTTGATCTTTTCTTCTCTTTGCAAAGTCTTCTGCAAAGCAATTAATAAAATAATTTTTGCCCCCATCTGTGAAATAGTGTTCATACTCATCTTTAAGCAATTTTAATTTCTGTTTAAGTGTCACTATCTGGGAGCAGTGATATTAATTAGATCAGTGCAAGTTCTTCCTGGGCATAATGACAGCTATATAGGAATAAATGGTTTATCAGGTATTTTTGGCTACATGGAAAATAGAAAACCCTACAGCTGCTTTGAGTTTTGGCAGTGACTTCACAGTCTCAGTAACACTGCAGAAAGCTCGGGCTTTTCAAACAGTAATCCAAATGGGAAAGCAAACAAAGTGTTTCATCCTCAAATTTAATGCATGAGACAAATGACTGCATCCTGGGACTCACATTATTGGTAGAGGGAAATTGCAACTTTTAGAAAATGTTGGTATAAGCACTTTTAAAAATACTGCAAGACAAAGGAGAACATACAGAAAAGCATTTTTAGAATAACCAAAGTTAAAGCTACTAATAATATTGTGGTAATTAAAGAAGAGAAACTGTATCTGGAATCAGACTGAATGAGCACTGGATCCCCTATAGAAGAGCTCTAGAATTCATAATAAATATTTTGGGGTACTCAGGTTATTGCTGCTGGTTTGATGGTAATGCAGTTTGTACCTTTAAAATGGCTTTTTTATTTCTGTAACACTGCCCAACACTGCTAACATTGATCACAGTGCTTACTCACATCCAGATGTTGCTTGAAAGAAGCTTTAAATGCTGTTAATGAACAGCCTTAGAAGTTCCACATCTCACCTGATTTATGTATTTTTTAAGCCTGAAATCTGTTGTGGGCTCAAACTCAGATTTTTTGTGGGTTTTTTGATTAAGGAAAATAGCTTCCTTTGTCTAATATTAGTTACTTTCCCCTGTGGGTTTTTTGTGGAATCTTTGGGTTCTTTGTTGAAGAAAGAGGGGTTGTTTTCTCTGCATTATGGTATCTTAGTGCATCTTAGAAGCTTTTATTCTCATTATGCTATAGAGGAAAGGCCTGGGAAATAATAAAACCCTTATTCAGGCGGCCTGGAAGATTTTCATCTCATCTTGAGATGTGCCAGAGTACCTCATAATCGGTAAACAGCTGCACTGTCATTTCCTTTAGGTGCAATTTTGTCCTGAGCACTGAAGAGGAGGCAGGGAGTGGTGAGGGCATGTCCTGGGGTCTGAGGGGCTGGGTACATGAAGCAGCAGGGGCAAGGTTGCATTCAAATGGCAAAAAAATTTTCTGACCTTCTGATATGCTTGGAATATTGATTTGTTTGGGTTTTAGGACATTAATTTCAAATTAAATTTTTCAAGTCAGAAATATTATAGTGCTTTGTTGCATGAAGAGAATTAGTACTTTTTCTTCATCAGATGTTTGCTAACAAATGTGTCATCAATGTTATTTGTTATTTTGAGATGAAGTACTATATAATGTGCCTGGCATATAATCATCTATAGATTGACAAATAAGAGCAAATTAGGATTCCAAATATGGACTATTCTTCTCTTCTTGCTAAAAAACAAAATTCTTTTTTTCCTGTAATATCAGTTTGGTTTTTGGAGTTAAAACTGCCATTGGTTTACAGCAATTTTGCTAACTGTACTTCACTTGGGAGTTTTGTGAAATGTGCATCACTTATGGAAAATGGAAAATCTGAAAACAGATCTTCCAATTCAAATCCCAGACTTAAAAAACCAAACTAACCCCTCTATCCCTTAATAAAGTGTTGCAATTGTTGTGTTATAACATTCTGAAGTAGGGACTGTGGAAAGTCTCCATGAGAGAGACAGGTATTAGAAAGAGAAACAACATGCCATTCCAGAAAAAACTTACATAGAATAATTTGCTTAGCTGTAGTTTCTTCCCTTTTGTATTTGCTTTTTGCAAATAATCTGCCCTTCACAGCTTAATATTTACATGGAGAAATGTTATTGCAAAAAAAAGAGAAAAGTTTGCAAAGGAAGATGATTTCTAAATGAGGTTTTCTGGGGACAGACAGCATCATGGAAATGCCTGCGGGAGGAAGACCCGAAAGCAGAAATGATAGCAGTGCCCATAATTAGAGAGAATAACAGTGATTGCAGCTAGGTCTGATCTTTTTGACACCTTTAAAGCCTTACTAGTAATACATCATAGGAAAATAGGAGCTCAGGTGGCCCCAGGGACAATTACATCAGCAGAAATGGAAAAATCAAGCCACACAATGTCCTCAGCCACCCTTTGTAAACTCCAAGGCTGCTTCCCATCTTCATATTAATTTTTGACTTGTACGTTATCCATATTTGAAAGAAGCTCAATCCTCACACAAATTCAGCAGCTGTAAAATAAACACACATACAGCATTAATTAGGGATTGAGTGTTCCCCATAATAATTCCTTGCAGATGATACCTATAGATTGGCTGAATGCTTCAGCTTCAATCCACTCCAGCTCCAAGGCAGCCTTCAAAAGCAGAATCTCACAGATGTAGCTCTTGTTATTCTCTGGGAGTCAGCAGAGCCATTGAAGGCAGGAGCAAGGCACGGAGCTGAGGAAGGCAATCAACTTTCTTTTTGTTTGAAGATGGTGGGAAGGCTTTGTCCACAGTTGCAGCTGCACCTGGGCTCCAAATTGCCTCTCAGGCAGAGCTCTTTGGCAAGGTTAGGCACACCTCACTCCCCTGTGACAGCATCTCCTGTGAGCCACATTTACACAAACAGGCCAAGCCTGGTGGCCTCATCCAGAATAAGGTCCTGATCAGCTGTTTTTTTCTCTAATTAGCCAGGCAAATGCCCTCGAAGTTTCAGAGTGATTTGTTTGAGTAAGGAAGGCATCAGTATGTCATTTGCGATTTCTACTTATTTTATGAAGCTTTTAAGTATCCTTCAGATGGAATTGTATTATGCACATATGATATCAGCTACACATAAGATTGTTTGATTCAACAATGAAAAAATAAACAGGGCAATTTTATTCTTTATTGCCCAGTTTTCTTTTCCATTTTCACTTTGTTGTCTGAAATAAAATTAATAATAATACTATTTCTAGCATGTCTGAATGTCTATTGAAATAATAAATCAGGCTTCCAAGGCACACGTGTGACTTTAAAAATACATAAACATTAATGATCTTCATTTTTCTCAGTTTTGTCTTTTTGTTTCTCACTTTGATAGCGTATCAAGCCATGCTTAATAAACCAGATACCCAAGTTAAATTGTGTACTGCGTGTAGAACAGTTTTTACCATGCAGACCCGTAAATAAGCTTGGCAACCACTTTGAAATATAAAGAGATTCATAAGCAAAATATTCACCCCAAAAATCTACAGTTCAAAACATATCCAATTAGAATTTAGAAAGCAGATGAGTTTTTAAATGCAATCTTAAGCTTGGAAGGAGAATCTATCAGGAGATAATTGATTCCACCAAACAGAAACAATCATTGAAAACGTTCTGCCACCGGAGGATCCTAAGGGCTATAGAAATGGTAATAACTCTATACTTTTCCTTATGATATTTCTGACAGATTTCTACAAGCCTTTGTCCCAGCTCACTGAGCAGGCACCCCCTCTTCGTCACGCTACACTGCTCTGCTTTTGTCCTATTTCTTTCCTGGATGATGAAGGCAGCTGGGTTTTCACCTCCCTTTTCTGCTCCAGCAGAGCCAGAGGAGAGCCACGAATCCAGGGGCCTGTGGGGGCCATCCCTCTGCCTCAGCAAAGGTGTCACAGTCCAAAACAGCATCACCTTGGGCTTTTGGCGTGGCTGGCATTGACAAAAAGAGTGGGGCCTGAGGAAAGGAGAGACAGGGCTATCACCCCTCTTATCCCTTTGTAGCTCCAGTGATGGAAGGAGCAAATATCCTGACACTTAGAGTGTTTTCTCCTGTTCTCTGGTCACCCTCTTCTCTGTCCTATTAAATCTTCCTTTTTTGTTGGGGGAAAAGTCCTGTCCCAAGCCTGGGCTGTGTGCCCTGGGTATGCCACAATAAACATTATTTTTGCCTGCCCATATGAGAAGCCCTGGAGGAGGGACCATTGGCATCTTTATTCCAAACAAAACGTTTTTATGGAAGTCATTTGTAATAAGTTAATGTGCTCAGACTTTGTGCCTTTTGCATCTTCTCAGGAACAAATTGAGCAGATCTCTGTCTGATTTAGTTTTGTAATTTCTAACCTTCGTTATTTCCAAAAGTGCAGTGAAAGACAAAGATTTTTTCTGATATACTCAGCTTTTCCTAGGCTTATCCAGTGGACAATCTACTCCTAAACAGGGGGATGATACATGCTTTGATTTAATATTCTATTTGTCTTTCTCTCTACCTGCACAAAGAATGTGCTTAGACAAGCCTAAAAGGAGTCTATGGAATAATTGTTCTGGCCCATATGTAAACAAGTCATATTTTACCTCTTGTTGGTGCTCAGCAATTTTCCTGCCTTTTCATTTTGCTCTGTCCTCCTTTTCCCCAATGATTGAATTCATTTCGAGCAGTTCTAATAAAAAAAGTTTGCTCTATGGGAGAAGATGATTTATTGTTGGGGGGGGTCTCTGTGTGTGTGTGAGTGTGGATATATCAAACTTCTGTTTCTCCTTCAGCAAGATTTTTCGTTAATCTAGAGTTGTGCTGACTGCCAGTCTTTTCTGGGAGAATGAGCTCCTGGAGCCATCCTGGTCAGCTCTAACTGGGTTTAGTTAGACTCAGCCTGAGCATGTGAACACATGTGCAGATTCTTAGAGTCCTTTAATGACCCCTGGATTGGAGAGGGGAAAATGTTGCCGTGACTTAGGCATATGGGCTAGGATTTTAGTCTCACAGACATGAAAGACTGTGATGTGTCAGAGTGAAGGAACCAACCCAGCAGGAGGGGTGGGTAGGGAGAGAGAATTTCCAAAAGTAGAAGCTAGAGGAGTTGCTGCTAATTTAAGAACCAGAGACCCTTCTGCTTTGAGGTGTAGTAAGGAAAAAATGTATTTTCCTCTCTTTCTGATGAGATATATTTGAGACACAGCACTGTTATTAACTTCCTGTGTGTTGTCTCTGTGTTCTCTTTGCTCTTATCAGTTCTTCTGAGCCCTGTAGTTGGGCTGATTTCAATACTGATAATTAAACTCTTTCTGCATTAGTGTTCCCCAAAACAAAGCCAAAATATTGCTTCCAACTCATCTGGCTCAGTTAAGAGATTCTGGATGATGTATTACATCTTTTTTAAGAGTTAAAAAGCCAAAGTAATAGTTATAAATAGATGTGTAAAATCATACCACTGAATCTCGGAAGCACTGCACTCAAGGAGTGCAATACAATTGACAAGCAATTTAAGCTAGAGTGTGAAAGGATGCAGAAATAACAAGATTTGCATGAAAAATATTGAGATCATGAGAACATCAAATTTAAACAAAAAACTCGTGTGCCTCATGACTAAATCATGAGAGCTGGCATTGCTGTTATAGCATTCAATATATGCTTGGCTTTTGAAAATAGTTTTATAATGAGGGTGTAGTGTATCTGTCTGTACAGAAAATGAGCATTGTTTGTATCTAGCTTGCTCATTACTATGAGAATCAGGAATGCAAGACTCTCAAATCTTAATACAGGTCAGGAGATCTCAGATGCTTCGAGCTGTGGTTGAGCCCACATTGTCAGGAAGATAACCCAAAGACAGAAACTGACCCTGCTTTCAAATCAATCAGTCAATCAATCAGTGATTAAACAGTACCACCAAAAAAGAAAAAAAAAAAAGTAGAGGGATTTTCAATTGGGAATTTCAATCAGGTAGCTGATGGTCTATTTATTTAATCTTATCAGTGACAATCATTGATCTTGGGACAGAACACAGTTATGTCAGTAATGGTGGCAGAAGGATCTGAAAAAGGGTCATTGCAAAGAGACTCGCTCACATCCATCCAGCTTTACTCTTGCATGACTTACAACCACCGTGACAGATTTCTTTCATTTCCTTTTGCTGCTGTTCTGTTTTCTGACACGCTGCATGGTCAAGAAAAAACTGATATTTACTCCTTATCTAAGGGAAAGCATGGGCTTTCTAAATTGGTTTATGCTTTCATTGTGTACTCTATCACTGCAGATGGGGGTGGTACTTTCAGGGATTCTTTGTTTAATTCCATGAATGAGTTGTCATAAATTAAGGTGTTCCAGGTGCATTCATATTTTCTAAATTCTTTGCCAAAACCGAAGTGTCAAAAAAAATCTTAAAAAATGATTTAGGTCTGGAATTTGATATTCCTCTTTTAATTTTAGTGGTGCTTGCTGAAATTTCTTTAATACCTTACTTTCTGAAGATTTTAAATAAGCATGTAAGATGCCCACATGGGGATTTTTCTGTTTGTTTTTAAAATAGCTATCATCNTAAACAGGGGGATGATACATGCTTTGATTTAATATTCTATTTGTCTTTCTCTCTACCTGCACAAAGAATGTGCTTAGACAAGCCTAAAAGGAGTCTATGGAATAATTGTTCTGGCCCATATGTAAACAAGTCATATTTTACCTCTTGTTGGTGCTCAGCAATTTTCCTGCCTTTTCATTTTGCTCTGTCCTCCTTTTCCCCAATGATTGAATTCATTTCGAGCAGTTCTAATAAAAAAAGTTTGCTCTATGGGAGAAGATGATTTATTGTTGGGGGGGGTCTCTGTGTGTGTGTGAGTGTGGATATATCAAACTTCTGTTTCTCCTTCAGCAAGATTTTTCGTTAATCTAGAGTTGTGCTGACTGCCAGTCTTTTCTGGGAGAATGAGCTCCTGGAGCCATCCTGGTCAGCTCTAACTGGGTTTAGTTAGACTCAGCCTGAGCATGTGAACACATGTGCAGATTCTTAGAGTCCTTTAATGACCCCTGGATTGGAGAGGGGAAAATGTTGCCGTGACTTAGGCATATGGGCTAGGATTTTAGTCTCACAGACATGAAAGACTGTGATGTGTCAGAGTGAAGGAACCAACCCAGCAGGAGGGGTGGGTAGGGAGAGAGAATTTCCAAAAGTAGAAGCTAGAGGAGTTGCTGCTAATTTAAGAACCAGAGACCCTTCTGCTTTGAGGTGTAGTAAGGAAAAAATGTATTTTCCTCTCTTTCTGATGAGATATATTTGAGACACAGCACTGTTATTAACTTCCTGTGTGTTGTCTCTGTGTTCTCTTTGCTCTTATCAGTTCTTCTGAGCCCTGTAGTTGGGCTGATTTCAATACTGATAATTAAACTCTTTCTGCATTAGTGTTCCCCAAAACAAAGCCAAAATATTGCTTCCAACTCATCTGGCTCAGTTAAGAGATTCTGGATGATGTATTACATCTTTTTTAAGAGTTAAAAAGCCAAAGTAATAGTTATAAATAGATGTGTAAAATCATACCACTGAATCTCGGAAGCACTGCACTCAAGGAGTGCAATACAATTGACAAGCAATTTAAGCTAGAGTGTGAAAGGATGCAGAAATAACAAGATTTGCATGAAAAATATTGAGATCATGAGAACATCAAATTTAAACAAAAAACTCGTGTGCCTCATGACTAAATCATGAGAGCTGGCATTGCTGTTATAGCATTCAATATATGCTTGGCTTTTGAAAATAGTTTTATAATGAGGGTGTAGTGTATCTGTCTGTACAGAAAATGAGCATTGTTTGTATCTAGCTTGCTCATTACTATGAGAATCAGGAATGCAAGACTCTCAAATCTTAATACAGGTCAGGAGATCTCAGATGCTTCGAGCTGTGGTTGAGCCCACATTGTCAGGAAGATAACCCAAAGACAGAAACTGACCCTGCTTTCAAATCAATCAGTCAATCAATCAGTGATTAAACAGTACCACCAAAAAAGAAAAAAAAAAAAGTAGAGGGATTTTCAATTGGGAATTTCAATCAGGTAGCTGATGGTCTATTTATTTAATCTTATCAGTGACAATCATTGATCTTGGGACAGAACACAGTTATGTCAGTAATGGTGGCAGAAGGATCTGAAAAAGGGTCATTGCAAAGAGACTCGCTCACATCCATCCAGCTTTACTCTTGCATGACTTACAACCACCGTGACAGATTTCTTTCATTTCCTTTTGCTGCTGTTCTGTTTTCTGACACGCTGCATGGTCAAGAAAAAACTGATATTTACTCCTTATCTAAGGGAAAGCATGGGCTTTCTAAATCGGTTTATGTTTTCATTGTGTACTCTTATCACTGCAAATGGGGGTGGTACTTCCAGGGATTCTTTGTTTAATTCCATGAATGAGTTATCATAAATTAAGGTGTTCCAGGTGCATTCATATTTTCTAAATTCTTTGCCAAAACCGAAGTGTCAAAAAAAATCTTAAAAAATTATTTAGCTCTGGAATTTGATATGCCTCTTTTAATTTTAGTGGTGCTCGCTGAAATTTCTTTAATACCTTATATTCTGAATACTTTAAATAAGCATGTAAGATGCCCACATGGGGATTTTTCTGTTTGTTTTTAAAATAGCTATCATCCTCATGATAATGAGGAGCAGCTTTTATATTGACAATTTTTTTTTTTTAAACTGAATATAGAGGAGAGTAATTTCTGCTGTCTGTAAGTTGTTAGGCTCAGCTGCTTCATAGCATTGTACTGAATATCAAATACACCCCTGGAAAAGATTCCCCGAAAGAAGGAACTGACATTTCCTTTTTTTTTTTTTTTCCATTTTAAATTTACAGGTTATGAATTCATGGACACTTCATGGCACCTTATTTCTAATTAAAAGCAGTTAAGTCAAACAGGACACTCAGTGCTGTGTTACAATTCCTGGCAGTCGTGTCCCTTTTGCCATGTCACTTTTCTTCATGTATTTCATGGCTGACACTTTGTAACAGGAATGCTTTTGTCTTAAAAAATCAAAAATACAATTATATATTCCAAAGGCTGCAAAATCTGGATCCACTTATTCTAGATACTGTAAAGCAAAGAACTTCATCTTTGTTATTGGTGCAGCAAAACAGAAATATGGGTCCTGCCTCAAAAATATCTGATTACCTTACTAGATTTTGTCTTTTTGAGTTTGCAACTTAAATTAATGGCTGGATTGTGTCTGGCATCAACAGACCTTCAGTGTGTTTGTTTAACACAGGCTTAAAATGTTGTGACAATGATGTGTCCAGTATTACAAGAATTGTGCTAATAAAACTACAGCAGAGTAGCAGTAAAATAAACCATGAGGGAGGAAAACTGAGTATTGATGGGCAATTTCACTCTGTTCACCGTGACTCCGGCAATTAGCAGTAAAAATGAGATTATTTTACCTGGAAAAGCAGTCTCTTTCCAAATGGTGCATTTTACTATTCTCATCCGCATTGCAAACATTCACCTGTTGGAAACACCCCAGTAAGAGCAGACCTCTCTTCTTGCCAGAAATAATTTCTTCCTGTGGAAGAAATTCCTCCATGGGGAAGGGAGAGAGAAGTAAATTGCTCCTGCTTTCTACTCTCCTGCCTCTGTCTGCCTTCCACTGAAATGTGTATCCAGTTGAATCTCTTTTCTTTGGGACAGCACCCTGTTCCCTCTGCCACAGAGAGCAGCCAAGGCAAGGGAAAAATGGTTTTTAATGGACTCTCCCTTCCAAAAAAATCCCAGCTGGCCAAAGATCCCTTCCTGCTGCCTTGATCAGCTCAGTCTTATGTGAGGAAACACGTGATTTCTATTTCCTATATTCCTGTTATACACGTAATATCTGCTTCCTATTTCTTAGGAAGTCTGCCAAGTCCAGAAGAGATTGTGAGTCTGGAATGCTCAATCCCTTAAAGAGCAAAGAGTTGGGCAGTTTTGGGGTTTTTTTAAGTCTCAGAAATTACTAATCTTTGACATGACCTAGGAGCCAGATGACTGGATTGCTCCCCACCTTGGCAGCACCATGGAAGTCAGGTCCTGCAGTATTCAATGACTGAATTATCTATTGAGGAAGAACCAAAGGAAAACCACTCACCAAAGCTGTTTTTCCCAAAATATTCTGAGGAGGTACTACAGAGTAAGGAAGTTTCATGATGCAACTGAAAAAAAAAAAACTGAGGTTTGGGTTGTATATCTTTGTTCCCCATAGCAAATTGGGATGTTTCCTGAGGAACAGATAGACCAGAACCCAAATTTCAGTAAAAAAATTCACATGCAGGTTAAAAGTGAGCTTTGTTGGAAGCCTTCAACATTAATTATTTTTTATTGACAGGGAAATAATTCTACCCCCATAATACGAATTCCAACAAAACGAAAGCCTGAAGCCCTGCTTGATACTTTGCCAAATTTTAGTGTATTTAGAACCTTAGTAATCTTTTTCTGGATTTAGGTCTGTACATTACTCAGAACAGCACTCGGATTTTGTTGGTTTTTTACTGTGTACTTAATACTGTGTATATTTTCAATATCAGTGTCTGTAATTTTCTAGGATTGAGACAGAAGTGTAAAAGTAGTTCTTAGCAAAGATAAATTAATCTTTGGTCTTGTGTCCATCTTACAGAGCTGAGAGCATTTAAAAAACTGTAATTTGGGGAAAAATCCTATTGTGGGGAAACAAAATCTTACCTAAACTTTAACTCTCCAGTTCGCAGAAGCAAAAATACAAGAGAGAAAGGCTTGTAGAAGCTTTAAAGCCTTTTAGTTCTGAAGTTTATTTAAGGGCTAGTAATTTTGGAAGTGGACTGGAGAAGTTGTTTAGGTTTTGTTGTTTTTTTATTTTCCCCTTTTGCTTTTACATGGTGTCTTTCAGGTTCTAATGTCCTCTAAAAAAAAGCATAACATTTTCAAAGTTACATAATCATTTGTTCAGTTAACTGCTAGAAAATCTGTAATTTTACAAAACTTTTTGCTGCAAGCGGTTTCTTTCCCTCTCCTCTCTCTTTCCCCCTGGATTTCCATTTTAGAGAAACAGCTGGAAATATCTGCCTGGCTCTTTTTACACCACCCCTATTTCTGTACTTTTCTTTTGCTGGACTTTACACATCACACAATGTGACTAAATATCTGTCAGATGCTGTCTGTTATCTCATTGTCTTCTCAGAGGAAGAAGGATGGGCAGTGAAGTGTTATGTTTTGATTGGGATTTAGGTTTTTTAATTTGCACAAGTTGCTCTGTGTTTCTCTTAGTATGTTCAAGGTCATAAAAATGTACTTTGTGCTTCAAGCGAAAAACAGTCCTTTCTTTATCCAGGATTTCTTGTCTCAGGGCCTAAGAAAACTGTTTTCAGCTCAGGTCAGAAGAGCCTGTCAGACATTGGTTTGCATCCTGGAAGTGGGGGGTAATTTTTCACACCTTAGGCTGTTAAATGTTCAGAGCAATTACACTTTTCATCTCAATTATTTCTCGTGTGGAGGGTGGAAGAGAGATTTTAGTATGTGTCTTCATTAGTTTGTGGTACTGGGGAGATGAGCTGCATNGAAGAACCTGTCAGACATTGGTTTGCATCCTGGAAGTGGGGGGTAATTTTTCACACCTTAGGCTGTTAAATGTTCAGAGCAATTACACTTTTCATCTCAATTATTTCTCGTGTGGAGAGTGGAAGAGAGATTTTAGTATGTGTCTTCATTAGTTTGTGGTACTGGGGAGATGAGCTGCATGCAGTTCAGCAGCAGCAGATAGAGCTTCCCAAGAGGTGATTTTTAAAGAAAGAAAGAAATAAACCCTCCAGCATGTCGCTGTAATGTAACCAAAAATTTGCAATGAAACAAAACAGAGGTAAAACATCCATTTTATTTTGTCAAAGTGGGATCCAGATCACTAAGCAGAAGGAAATAGCAG
>VZRO01004224.1:68264-156215 GCA_013397915.1 Daphoenositta chrysoptera
TTGCTGGACTTTACACATCACACAATGTGACTAAATATCTGTCAGATGCTGTCTGTTATCTCATTGTCTTCTCAGAGGAAGAAGGATGGGCAGTGAAGTGTTATGTTTTGATTGGGATTTAGGTTTTTTAATTTGCACAAGTTGCTCTGTGTTTCTCTTAGTATGTTCAAGGTCATAAAAATGTACTTTGTGCTTCAAGTGAAAAATAGTCCTTTCTTTATCCAGGATTTCTTGTCTCAGGGCCTAAGAAAACTGTTTTCAGCTCAGGTCAGAAGAGCCTGTCAGACATTGGTTTGCATCCTGGAAGTGGGGGGTAATTTTTCACACCTTAGGCTGTTAAATGTTCAGAGCAATTACACTTTTCATCTCAATTATTTCTCGTGTGGAGAGTGGAAGAGAGATTTTAGTATGTGTCTTCATTAGTTTGTGGTACTGGGGAGATGAGCTGCATGCAGTTCAGCAGCAGCAGATAGAGCTTCCCAAGAGGTGATTTTTAAAGAAAGAAAGAAATAAACCCTCCAGCATGTCGCTGTAATGTAACCAAAAATTTGCAATGAAACAAAACAGAGGTAAAACATCCATTTTATTTTGTCAAAGTGGGATCCAGATCACTAAGCAGAAGGAAATAGCAGCTAATATAGATGACATGGAGAACTCACAGAAATCAGAATTCATTCATGAAGTATGGAAAAAACAGAATAAAAGTGGCATAGCATCCATATTGTGAGCACATACCCTGCTGCAAGGTTTTCAGAGCTCTAACCCCCATCTAACAAAAAGTCCTGTTTGTCTTCTGAGACTCAGTTTCAAGCTTAGAGCAAGTTTCAAGCACTCTGGATACACTTTTCCAGCCTCCCTGCTGTCTTGGTGGAAGGTAAGGGGTTGGAAGTAGAGGATATTAAGGTCCCTTCTAACCCTAATCCTTTTGGGTTCTGTGTGTCAGGGAGGATATACCAACCTTTAGATGTTGTGAGCCATTGCATGGTTGCTGACTGTTTCACCTAGTGGTTGTCTGCAGGTGTTGAAAATCAATGTTAAATTAGGAATAACCATTAATTTGTCAGTGACAACAAAAAATTCTGTGTTTTGCAGCAGATTCAATTTATCAGTCAGCACTTAGCCTGCGTTCTCTTAAGAAAGGCTCAAAACAGTCAGATATTAATCTCAATATTTTAAATTTTTTTTGCAGTACAGTGATATTGTATAGGAGAGGCTTGAGTGTTGAGGAAGAAGCTGAGAAATATGTTTGCATGTCTTCCCAAACTGTGACTGATAAAACTACTGAGCTGAAAAGGCTGTACTCCCAAGGCTCAGTGAAATTACTTTCTTTTAAATTGCTTGAAATATATCAGTTAATTCTGTTAGCTGGTTGTCTTGATTGCCTATTTGGATGCTCGAGAGAAGCAGACTGTGATTAGTCTGATTTATTTTAGATGCCTACCCTAAGTCAAGGTCAATCTCATCCCTCGATCTTGCCTTTAAAGAAATTCCAGATGAAGAGCTCAAATGCACGTTCCAAAAGGCAGGGGGAAAAGTGAACTTTATATTCATCTGTAGAAAACGATTTTATGTATCTTTCTTGTGGCATAGGCTGTCATTACATTTGAATTAGTTGTAATAGAACATATTGTCACTTGATTTAGATTTCTACCATTGAGAAAACTTCTGTGTCTGTAAAGAAACCTGGTCTGGGAGGCTACCATTGATTTTTAAGAAAATGTCAAAGCATCTGTCTGAATTCCTATCTGTGCTCTTAAAGAGAAAAATACTTTTCCTAGCAACAGTTCTTTGAAAAACCTTATATCAATTTGAGGTGCAACAAGAACAGGCCTAAACCTTGAGAACTCAATCTTATTTCAGTACTTTTCTCACTACACTGATAGACAATTTGATGCTTTTTGCTTATTTTCTTGCCTAATCTCAGTTCACAAGGAAAAGTGCACCATTTCTTTAAGGTCGGGGGAGTGTGTCTCCACTGCTCCATGAAATAAGGGTATGACGATTCTACTGATGAATGCACAGCTCTTCACCTACAATGGAAACAACCACCAACAGAAAGGCAGAATTTTCCGAGTCAGAAAAATGGACCTCTCATAAGCTGCAGGCATTATAAACAGCAGATACTTGCACAACTACAATTAAACCTATTTTTCCTTTAAAAATGAGAAACAGCAATACAGAAGACCGAGCCTTGTTTTCTACGAGCATAATTTATAAGCATTTCTTTTGGGAATCCTGCGTCTGCTGATGTTTAAATTTGTGACACTGATCTAAGTAGTAGATATAGTAGTAGTAGGAATTAGGTAAATTTAATAATGCACATTTCATTGTAGACATATCTTTGTGATGTCATGCTGCCACAAAATAAATAGTGGGCATTTTATCTTGCAAGGGGTTATCACGGACACCTAGACACCTCATTGTCACAACCTATTATCCCTTGTTAATGATAAGTAGGGAAAGATCAGATTTATCTTGAAAATGACCTTGAAGCTTCCCTAACTCAGCCCAGTAGAGACAAGGAAATGTCACAAACTTCTTAGCAGCTGTAATGGTGTCAGGTTTTTGTTACAATGACTCTTGCTGTGAAGAAAGAAGTTGGAGAAACGAGAATGAAAAGGACAAGTAGCAAACCAAAGACCTCTACTAAAAGAATTTCTTGGATAAGTTGGTAGAAACTTACATTCCCGCTCTCGCTTGAAACAGCAGGGTTTTTATCAGGACAGTTCATGCCCTTACACGTGCCTGTGAGTAGGAAAAGGGCAGCTGTGACAGCTTTTTGAGACGACCTCATGTTACAGCCTTGTTAAAGCTGATGGCAGTGATTCCAGCAGAGCTGGCATTTTGCTCTCCCTCCGGTGTCCCCTACGGGTGACACATCACAGGCAGGCGGCAGCTGGAAGGGGTCTCAGTCCAAAGTTAGAAAGGAAGGTAGTTAAAGAACACTTGTGGTGAATGTTGCATGCTGAAGCAACATGCAAAAACTATTTAGTGATTATTTTTTTTAACAGTTCTCATATTAAATGAGACAGGATAGCAACCCACAAAAATTGTAAGTTCAAATTTTATATTTTGAAATCATTGATCTTTCTGAAAATGGAAATATAAATTGGTAGTGTAGGAATTCTGTTTAGGCAGGAGGAAATGGTGCCTTCAGTTATGCCTGCAGTGAATAAAGTATAATAAACAGTCACACCTTCCTAAGCTTGTTTAAAATGGAAAAAAGAAAAGGAAAGGATTGAAGAATATGCTTCCAAAAATCATCCATACAAAAATACCAAGTTTACCACTTAGAAGTCTTAGATATTTTTACACTAGAGAAGCATCTTTGAGTTGCTGACTTCTCTTTTGTTAAGAAAACTACGTTGCAGCGTGTCAAACTATACTTGATGCACCTAAAATGTTTAAGATACTCTGAATTATCCATTGCAAAAAATGTCAGACACGCACTCTCTTGCATTCACTCTTGTCCCACTTATCGGTTTGACAAGTAGAAAAGACATTAAATGGAGTATAAATGATACAGAGCTTCGTGAAGCAAGGAAACTTGACTTGATGCTCTGCTTAGCTGACAGAGAACCAAATATTTGACAGCAGTCACAGCAGCAAACGTTGCTGTTAAAGTTTTAAAGGATTGCCTGAAATACACTTCCAAATCTGCTCTGAGATACACATACAGCGTATGTGAAATACACACCAAAATCTGAAAAAGTACCCTTTAATCTGCCCAAAACGAAATGCTGTCTTTCAGTTCAGTTGTTTTCTTATGTAGACAGGAGATGTTTCAAGTCTCAGACTTGTTTGGAAACTATTTCTCTGTGACTGTTGAGAAACAACTGCTGTGTCTTATCCTAAAGAGCTGAATGTGCTTCTCAGTGATCATTTTCCAATTTGTCTTATTTTCGTGCTTCAAAAAGCAAATTAGTACTCAGTATTAATATATGAAATGAATTCATGTCTGGGTGATAGGTTATCACTCATCAAGGTAATCTGAAGTGACTAATGAAGATCAATTAGGAAGGAAAAGTTTCAGTAGGGAGGATGAAAAATTGCAAGGGTTTTCTGCATTTCTGCAGAAATGTAGAAAGTATCCTTAAAAAAAAGTAAAATTCATAGGTAAGTTATGAAGTACAAGCATATTGCCATAGAGAATACTATATAGGTCTTCTCTGTGTTCTATCTTAATTTTTTTTTAATTTTTTTTTTTTTTTTTTAGGGTTGCTTGATTTCATAATACTATCCTGAGTCGATTTGAGTAATTGTGTGGAGTAACTCCGCTACTGAGATTGTCTTTTCAGAATTTCTCAGGTAATGTACCTTGGCTCATCCTTGCTCCTTTCTTTGAATCCACCACAAGGATATTTCCAAAATGCCTCTGGCTCTTCTCTGAGATGGAAGAAGGGTGGATTGGAAAGCTGATAACTCAGAGCAAATTGAAGGGGAGAGGAATGAAAGCTGTTCTTTGGTCCCCAATTTTGTAGAGCATTCTCGTTAGGGAAAGACATCCCTGCAGAAGGTGGATGCATGTGTGGTTTAGCAAAGGAGTAGGGTTGGGTCTGTTCCCAGTCTATGCATCATCAATATCCTTTCATATCTGTAGTAATGTGGTAACAGCTGTGGCCTGCTCAGACAGAGCTCTCTGCTGGAGTATTAGTAACATCTGAGACCTCTTATCAAATCCAGAAATACTTTTAGGGATTTTTCTTTCTAAAACTTCACTCATCAGTTCCAGTGACTGCATGAGGAGCACTCATGACCATTTGAGAAATTCCATTATTTGAGTTCTTACTGTTTTTTCTAAAATGATCCAATGAAGGATTCTAAAGCCCTAATGTAGAATTGATTTCATCTTTATTGGTTTTAAATTTCATATAATCTTGCCAATCTAACTGATTGTTAGGGGACAGTGCTAGAGAGATGGAGAAGTTGATGCTAACTTGTAATACTTTAAAATTTTACGTGAGGGGGAAATTCTGTTCATATTCTGCTCCATATTTATTGAGATAATTCCTACCACAAGGTTATTGTTTATGTAGTAAAGGGTGTGCTGTTCTTTACTGTTTCATGTACATTTCTGTGAAGGATATTGAGTATTGATATGGCAGATCTGGTAGCTCCACACTTCACTGCCAATGAAACAAATGGAGGAAAAAAGAACACAAGGTTACCTACACATACACAACACATAGGAAATGTGTTTAATCTCACAAGGTGGGGTTTAAGAGATAACACATTCATGTATTTAGACTGATGCAAGCTGAATAATTCTTATCTAGAAATGAAGTATGTAGCCATTGTCACTCCATGTTCAGAGGTTGGGGTCATATTATTGAGGGTTCCTTGGTTTTTATCCAGAGTTTTTGCAGAGGCTTTTGCAACAGCCAAACACGAGCTTCCTGCTCTTCTTTTCCTGTATTCACTAAAACATCCCATTAACTGGGATTTTAATGCTTGTATAGCACTTTGATACCAGAGATTCAAGTGAAATTTGCTGCATATTTACAAGGTACGGATTTGTTTCCATGAACTGGCCCCGAAGCACCCAGGTACACCCAAAGAGATGGATCACAAGGGGAAGCAGAATCTGGTCTGAGGGCACTGGCTGCTATCTTAATAGCAGATCTGTAGAGATAACTCTGTAGAAAGCATCAATTAGTCTCATACTCTACTCAGTTCACAATAACTGGTTTTGGTGACACATTGTTATTAAGGTTTTCTGGGATTCAGTTGTTCTCCTGGTTCTAAAAGTCAGACAAGACAGTATTTAGTAGTAGCAGGTGTTAGCAAACTATCATTACTCAGCTCCCTCAGAAACAATTTATGATCTATTTTATAGATCCTACCACGCTCATGAATCTAAGCTTCATTCTTGATGCAATTGATCAAACTAAGCCTTGTAAAGGCAGTAACAAGGCCGAGGGAGGGGATGTTTTATAGAAGATTCTTTAAGCAAGGGAGAAAATGAGGAGAAAGGAACAGGATGACACTGTGCTGGTTAGTACAGCCAGCTGATCGATAACCTTGTTATTAGCAAAGGCTAAAATGTCCCACTCTGGGAGCCTTTTGTACAAACACCATTGCAAGGGGGCGAGTATGAAAATGGGAGCTTGTGGGGATGCGTAAGGGAAACAGACACAGTGTTGGGGATTTCAGGCCATTCATTATTTACAAAATGCTTGTGGCTGGCAGCGTTAATTACTTCACTTCTAAAGAAAGTGGAGGGCTTTTTCTGCTTTTCTTGTTGAGGAGAAGCTCTTTACTATGCAGCATTATTTATGTGTTTGCAAGGAAGCAAACTTGTCAGTTGATCTCCTTGTTTTATTTAAAAGCTGAAATCATTACAAACTGATGAAGCAATACTTGAGGTGAATCATGGCTGTTGGGGAGCTGCAGGAAAAAAAGCATTCAAAGCCCCTGCCACAGCCACACTTGCCATTGGAAGGAGCTGAGGCTCCTGCTGATCCCATGGGAATTCACACCACGGGGCAAGGAGCTGGCTGGGATCAGACCAGTGCAAGACAAAGAGAGAAGGAGAAAGAAAGTGTTGCAGTTGTTTGACAGCCGCTGGTAAATTATGCCTCTTACCTGTAAAGTCTCTAAATCCCCTTTCAGCATCTCACAAAGAACAATAATTGTTTATTGATCTAAACGTTAACAATGTATCGCTTGTTCTTCAATAAGGTCTAGAAATGTAACTCAAGGGCAATAACTGCTTTGGATAAACAACAGACTTGATGGATGTGTGGCTTTTTTTTTTTTTTTCCTTTTTCTAAACTGTGAGCACACTGTTGAAGCATTTTGTTGTTATCTTGATGTAATCCTTGTACCTGTATGGGCTTCAGTCTGTCTTTCAAAGAGGCATTCTTCTTAGCAGTGTTTAATACTTCCCTATAAATGGCTGGTTTAAAGCACATAAAAATGCAGAATTCTGTTTTGAATAGTTCTTTTTACCTTCCTGCAGCATCTGTGCTTTGTCAGCTGCTCAGATGTTATATAGAAAAATAAAAAACAAAGTGATAGGAGATAAAACACTTGGTAGCATAAACATCAGTGGAGAAATTTTCCACACACTACCAGCATTGTGTGTGGACTAGGTGGGCACATAGGAGCAGAATATAATTTTTGGATAACAACCAGTCACGCTTCTAGAGAAATGTAATAATATGGAAGTTTGTATTTGTGTGTATTAGAGGATTTTTAGATGAGTCTATTCTGTTTCATTTAAATATAGAGTGATAAGTTTAAAATTAAAGTGATTTGATGGCTGCCTAGCAGAATACCAGGCAGGGGTTCATCCTGGCCTTTGATAATGACACCGAAAGCAGGAGGCTCTGGCCAAGTTATCACATAAAACTCTGTCTCATGCAGAATGAGTACAACAAAATTTCCAGATGCAGGGCTTTCTCCAACCTGGTAGATCTGGACAGCTGATAAACCCTAGGGTATCTCAGCAACAATTAGTTACTTATCCTTCAATCCTGAGAATGGAGGTTGAAAGTTAAGTAGCCACATAAAGCTAAATACCTCTGGGACGGGTCTTGGGTGCCAGTTAAGCAGAAATGACGGAAAATCATTGAGATCTGAAGACATTAAAAGGTCAGAAATAAATTGTGATCCAGCCCTGTTTGACCAGTTTATCAGTTGGTATTTTGGTCTCCTTTTAAGAATAAAACGACATTTTCCCTTCTCTGAAGCTGTTTGTGTTGGCATTAAGGATTTACCTACCATCTAAATATGTCATCTTATTTAGATGTGTTTCATACTCAAGAGGGGTCATGTTATTAGAGGAAACTTTGATTCAGGAAAACTTTTAGTGGCAATATCAGTGATAATGTAAGAAATAATAAATAAGTGGCAGAGGACTGGGAAGATGTGACTTCCTGACTTGGTTGTACAGTACGTTCTGGAAGTTCCTCCTTGCAACCCAGTAAGTGAAACTATGGCTACAAATAAGCCAAAAGTAAAGCTCTTCTTGATTTCTTTGGAATTTCAGATCTTTAGCCTACATAATACCTATGCAATTAAGCAGACATAGTAGATTTAGTGTGGTAAAGACTGTAAATTAAAATAAAATATAACCATAATTTTTATGGCTGTATCTTTTAAATCATTCATATATACACCTTTTAGATTTGGATCTTGCTGCAGAATTTCAATCACTAAAATATTTCCTCTGCCCTTATCTAACATATTTACAATTTCTCAGAGACCAGTTCTGGAAATGTGGGATTTTCCTAGAAAATTTCTAAAATTTTCCTAGAAATTTGAGACCATTCTTATGAATTTGGAAATAATAATTCCCTTTGCTGCTGTAATCCGTGAGGCTCTTGGAGCTGCAGCAGTTTTTGCTAAGTTGTTGGGGCCTTGGAATGAGTGCCTAGACATAACCATATTTTTTTTGATATCCACATCGTGGACCATGATCCATGGTTCCCCTCAGCTCCCATTTCCAGATCCCAACAAGGAATTGGTCCCTAGCCTTGTTCTGCTTGCCCAGCAGTGCTGGTAGCTCAGCATGATGCACTTCAAGGGCCTCAATAGTCAGTCTCTTAGAGGAACAGACCCTTGCCTTTGCTTGTGCCCAACATACTCGCAACAGAGAAGCCAAAATTCAGACTATAGCACAGATCAAAGATTTCTCTGCTGCTTGAACTGAAGATAAATGGTTGCTGTCCATTATTTGAAAGATTCTCACCAGAAAAGCTCAGACTCCCTTCTCAGGCAAAACTTTTTTTCCAGATGTTTCATCTGCATTAGGTATTAAGTGGATTTATATGGAGACAGCAGCTGGATATAAACTAAAGTGAAAATGGATTTTTTCATCATTTTTTCTTCTATTCCAACTATTTGCTGTATTTCACTGTTTTTAATGTGCCTTTTTTTTTTTTCCTGAGGCCGAAAACTGCTTTCGGCTGCATATCTTGACTCAATTCAGATGGTGTTTTGTTCTTCACAACTGTAGTACTTTGAAAAGAGTTCTGACGAGAAACTTCTTTCTAGGTTATTTCATTAAATTTCAAGATTATGTTGCCCTGGAAATTCTTGGACTGAAACTGATTTAAAAGAAAGTAAAGAAAAGAAAATACAAGGAATGGCTTCACTGGATGTAGTGGAAATGTTCGTGGAAATCCTGTGTGTTTCACAGGATACCACCCTTTCTTCTACGTGAACAACTTCCTAATCTCTGCCAGCCAGAATGATTCATTGTGTTTTACTGGCAAAACAATTATTAGGAAAACTAAGCTGAAGATTAAGAGGACAGCAAAATAGAGAAGAAAATTCAATTGTCTGATTCTTTTGTTCTGATTAATTACTCTATTCCTGTTTCTTTAAAAATCTTAACACTGTTTTTTAAATACATAGTTCCTTCCCTAGTGAATTATATTTTAGACCTGCTGAATTTGGGTTGATTGGTAATGGTTCACATCAAGACACGTGCCATCATTTCTCCAGATGCTCTAAGCCACCAACAGCCTAAATATTTAATACACAGCATGATGGAGTTTAGAGGGAGATGCAGGCAGGGAGTTTAGAGGGAAATACTGTTTGGAGCACCCTAAATCTATTCGCTTTGGTTTTGTGCCTGCTGAACTACATGCTGCAGTCTCTTTTAAGTCACCTCCAGGAAATATATTGAGACATATTGGCCATGTCACTGTGTGTTGTGTTGAACTGGGGGTGATTTAGAGGGCCAGTTCTACTTTTCAGGAAGAAACTTGTAGTTTGAACTCCCCTACAGATAGTTGTGGTAATGGGCACTTTAACATTCTGATACGTAGTTGTTACTTTATTTTCCTTCAGTCAAGTGCATTAGAACTTCAGCATGATTCCTGTAGAATATTTGTAATCAATATTTTTATTTTTAAGTCATCTGGCACTAGAAGTGCAAACTCTAAAACATCCAGCTATAATTCTGCCTCATCTCTTTTATTGCCTTGTAATCACAAAGGAAATTAGTGAACTTCTCTTCAAGGGCACAAATAGTCCATTTTCTGACGTTCTTTGTCTCCTTACAGTTTGTCAGTGAGATTGGCTGCTATACTGGAATTCTTTGCTAGCTTTGGTCTATTAAGAAATTCCAGTGCTTGCTGGAACCCAGTGTGGGCCAAAATCTTTGAGTACTTAGGACTGAAACTTTCTGAAGGGTAAATGTTTTGTAGGTATTCAGAAGAGAATCTGAAAATGCTTGGTTGATATTATTTTAAATTTGTTTGGGGTATTTTTGTTACTCGTTTGTAAATCCCTGTATGTTTCTGTGTAGGTAAGTTGCACGTTGACCTGGCAACGTTTGGCATTTCTATATTTACTGTCTGGATAACTGTCTTATAAACCAGCTGTTGATAATTCTGATTTTGTACCTGAAGTCAATATGGGATTCTTTATTTCCTGTAATGGACCTTACTCTGTAGAGCGTGGTGTCAACTGAAATTCATCCTGATTTATCCCAGAATACACTAAATAAAAGGTGTAAAGTGACTACAGCAAATGGGCAGAAATACTTCTTTAGTGACTGCAGATATCTTTTATCTGCTTGCTTCTGATACAAAGACAGGAAGGAGGACTCTTTTTAAGCTTACATGATTATTTTAAGGGATGATGTCTGGGATAAAATGTTTTGCTTTGCTATACACCAGAAAATGCTTTCATTCTCTCTTCTGTGTTGTCATTGTCCCTGTAGCAAAGGAGTCCTCATATCTAAGAGGATTAATTTCAGGGAATATCTTTGAGTGATATCTAATGCTGGAGATTATCTAAATTCTGACACATTGCTACTGTACATGTGTGAGCTGAGATTCTCCAAGCTTTCAGCTTAGCAGAGGAGTAGGAGGATATTCTTTCAGAGAACAATTTGAATGCACTCAAATCAGGATGAAACCTGTGTCAAAATTTGTTCATTTCTTGGAAAAAGCGGAAATATGTTAAATGACATGGGAGAGAGAAATAAATTAAAGAAAAAAGTTGAGCCTTGGGGCTAAAAAATCTTACAACTAGAGTCAGCTGAAGAGAGAGTCCTGTCGAGGGAAGTGACTCAGAGTCTACTTCTAGCTGCTGTTGTCAGCTCTGCTTACAATGAGTGTAATATATGAATGAACACTGAAGTGAAGTGAAGTGAGCATTTTTTAAGTACATGTGTTTTTAAAATCTGAGCATACTTCAAGGATGAAGTTTGCAAAGTAAAAGGAATATTACAGGCCTGTGTCCTGCAATTCCTTTGGCACAGGCATAGTTTTATGATAGAAGCTTACAAGCTGAATGAAGAATATTCTGTTGCTGGTTTTGAGTAGCTTTAACACCTTCTTTGCTGTCATTCTGCAAAGATAGTCCAATATTTTTTTTTCTTTTTGCTCCTGTATTTGCTGAGATACTGTTTCTTAGGCTCAGCTCATCGTTTGTGCACAGGTCTTTGTGGTACACATTAATTTAAGAGTTTACTGCAGGGGAAGGAAGTGGGAAGATTTCAAGGGAAAGGAAATGCAAAGTGCCACACCTGGACAAGAATAAATTGAAACACAAATAAATTACCCATCTGAGATACAAAAAACTGAAATGCAATACCTTAAGCTGTAGTGGTCAAGTGATGTAAACCTGTGAAAAGCAGAAAAGGCAAGAGCTGTAGGTCTGGGGCTGTCTGCATACATTTGGACATGCACCCTAGGGCTGTGAAGTCACAGAATTTAAGTACATCCTCCCTTTTTAAGTCACTTTGGGCCTATGACCAGACAGCAGGGAGTGCATAGGATGTGTGACTATGTCCAAAGCCAGAAGAAGGAATATCTTGTTTAGCTGTATCCATATACAGAGAGGCAGAGGGTTTTTTTAATAGTAGCTTATTCTAATGAGTTATCTAGAATTTGTTTTTTCAATTTGCATAAAAATTATTTATATTATTATATCCTTGCTGATGGTTCTGTTGATGAAAACGTAAGGAAAGGTGAAACTATGCTGCCAGTTGTACAGCACTGCTATTGTTTAATACCACAGCTCTGCTGTGAGGTAGCAGTGGAGGTTCTGGCTCACAGATTAAAGTAAGCTTTTTCTTGTTGTGTCATCTTTGCATGAGAATTCACCCCCAAATGCTTTACTTGTACATATAATGTGCTTAGAGAGATAATTGCAATGGCAAAAAATGGGTTAGGAGCGTGAAGAACAAATAGAGATTTCACCTGAGATATAATGGTAAAAGAGACAAAAAAGCAATGGGTTATTGCAGAGCAGAGGAAGTAAAAGAGCTGACCTTATTCCCCCTGTTATTTAAGAAGTAGAAGAAGCCAGGCTTTTTTTGTATAAAGACTGTTAAATATGATACGAGGTTGCTGTAGTTAAGGTGACAAGAGATTTTATATAACTTTTGCCCCCCATCTCTGATATATTTTTGCCTAAATAATAAAGAAAGATTTGTGGTAAATGATAAAGATGGAGATACAAAATCCCAGGCCCAAATTCAAGGAAATATTAATCCCCATCTGGCATAATTTATTCCATTTCGTTCAATAAATTTGCAATTCTGATCTACTAGATCTCTGGTCAAACTTTGAAAATACATTTTTACTTGGTCTTTTAATGTCAGCTGTATCTAAAGGTTAGTTAACTCGGAATTCATTCTTCAGCCACTGGCTATCCCTGTAACTTTTCACATGGTGGCTCATACTAAACAAAACTAAGTTGAACTGCACAGAATGGAGTCCTGATTCTTGGTGTTTCATCTGAGCAAGTTTCTTCTGCCTAAGATAGGGTATATTCAAAGGAGTATAAATCTCTGCTTACTCTTAACATTTGATTTTTTTCAATATTTATCAAAAACTATTGCAAATGACCAGCCCTTACCTGTGTGGGTGTGTATGTACCTATATGGAGAAATAGAGAGATGTAAACAATATTAATTATAAAGCTGCACAGAAAATAACTAAAATTTAATTAAGTTATCATGTAACTTTCTTCTTGCAACCTATATGGAATCCCATGGGCTTCCTTGGAAGTCTCTTTGGATATACATATTCAGCTGTGCAGGTCAAATTTCTTGCCTGGGGTTATCTAATGAGATGACACAGTTCCTTGGATAAAGTCATCTTTAGATGACTTAGATTAAGAAAGAGAAATAAAAAAAACCCCAAATCCTTAGTTTCACTTTAAGTGTATGATGACTTTTCACTTTGCGTTTGAAATCTCATTAATATCTTTTCATTTTTTTTTTCACATCTGATTCTTCTTTGTTGCCCTTTCTGGCAGTGACCATATCTGTGATCTAACTGCACAAGCAGCACTAGTTATTTGCTTATTCAAGTATTGCAGGATATTCAATTTTGGATTTGTGAATTAAGGAGAGACAAGATGCCTCCCAGTTCTCCAGGTGATGCTTAAAAGAGCTCAGAATTTTATAGTTCACTAGCTAAGATATCTCTCTGAGGTTAAGCTAATGACATTCTTTATACCTTATTAGCTATCTGATGGTGCACTAACAAAAATATATTAAACTTTATTTAAAGAAAAAAAACGATAACTAATGCAATCACATGAAACATCAGTTAATACTGAAAGCCCGAAGCAGTATTGCAGAGCTGCACTGTTAGTTTGAACGTAATATATTACAAAAAAATAAAATGTTTCTGATCCACTGTTCCTGTCATCTTCCTTATCTCTAAGTGATTTTTTTCATTTTATTTTTTCACCTGTTGTATCATAAATGGTTTAAAAAGCAGAATATGTCTTCCCAGTCATGGTTCCGTGTCCTCAGTAAGGAAATCAAATACACAGAGGAGAAAAAAAAACCCTCAAGGAATTATGACATCAGTTAAAAACCAAGAGCTATTCTGGGGTCTTTGGAACACCAAGGAGCAACAGACTAAATGATCCAAAATTTTATCTTGTAGGATCCGTCTCTGATCTGCTTTAGTCTGGCTACATTATATCCCTAGCAAAAGTCCTAAGTGATGCAAATCTGCTTCTTCTCTTGGTTAGAGATATCTATTTATCTTGTAGTAACACCCAAGGGTTCAAGCTCTACTGCTGCATCATGTTCTGTACAATTGTCCTGCAAAAGCATAGGAAGAAAACATTTCTGTTCTTCAGAGCTTCCAATTCAGATACTCTCAGAGGTCATTGATATTTCCAAGGAAGGAAGGAAGAGTAAATTCGGAGTTAATTCTGAAAACAGAAGAATTTTAATCTGGGACAATAACTTGTGAGCTGCCTACCTGTGAGGTGTTCACAGCTCTGAAAAGGGAAAAAGCTGAAAGCCAACACCTGCAGCTCCATCTTGATTCTGAGCAAAACAGAAGCAGGAATAGTGAATATGTTTGTATGCATTAAAAAACGGTGCTGCTGTTCTTCTTCACATATTTCAGATAGTCACTTTTACCATCCAACCTTCAGCCCTGATACTGCTGACGACAGTAGCTATAAAATGGCAAACCCATAAAATATCTCATACTAGGAAAGGAGTTTTGCAGAGATAAATGAGGGAGTTGATGCCAGAAATCTATGAGCCAAAACAGTTATTTTGGCAGAAAAATTTGAACAGAGAGAAGTGAAGACATATGGCATTTAGGCCAGAGGGGTGGAAACTGCAGCAGCTGGGACACACAAGAATGAAGACTTGGATGCAAACTCATTTCTCCTCTCATTCCAGACAGCTCAAGTGCCTGAGGAACCTTCAAGATCTAGATTATGTTGCATGAGATTGTATGGATGGACAGCTAAAAAAAAGATGATAAATTCTGTAACTGAGTTGGAGAAAAGGGAAGGTTTTCCTGAATCTGAGACCAGACTAACAGAAACATATCTAGGGAAGGAAAAGTGAGAGGGCTCTGTTTGAATTGTGCTGAGGTTGGAGGAGAGCCAGGTAATAACAAGAAAACATTAGAAAATAAGGCCAAGATAGGTGTAGAGAAAAGAAGGAATTCACGGTCACCTGGACTTTCCTTTAGGAAATATTGCATTAATAAAATATAAAGTGTGTGTCTACTCCATAGTTTCAAGATTTTCCCAAATGTTCCTGGTTGCCATGGAGATGAGAGCCTAAGGACTGAAAAGATAGTTTGTTGAAATTTAAAATTCCGCTCTGTAATACCAAACATGGGTTTTGCCTAAAGTGTGGAGACTCTTTGGGTCAGAAGAAGAGCAGCTTTTGCTTTCAGAAGGAGTTTGACAGTGTCAGGAAAAGTATTTCCACAGGTAGTTACAAACAGCAAAATTCAGTGAATACCTCCTTTCTTCCTGAGAGCAGAAATTGTAAGAAATGGGAGCGGATTTGGTGATGTTCACTTCCTTTTCTCAAACTGAAACGCTCTGACTCATGGAGCAGTGTCAACCAGGCAGGACAAACCACACTTCAGGCTAATAACGGGAGCAAAGTGCTCCCTGATCCGTGCGTGGCGAGGCGACAGGGATCCATCCGTTCCCCCGCGTGCGGATCGCATCATCGCGCGCATCGTGGGGCCGCCAGCAGCGCAAGAGAGGGGATTGCTGAGCGAGGGTACAACGCAGCCCTCACCTTTGTATGACCAGCACAAAGCCAGAAAACCTCTTTCTGAAGCTATGAGTATGACTCTTCTGTTATTTTCTAAAATACGCCCAGAAAAGCTTGCTGCTTTGAAAGAAAAGTGCAGCTCAGGAAATTTCAAAAGGGGAAAAATAATAGTGTTGCATTTGCCGTTACTCCTGTGTTTCCTTCATTTTCTCAATATATTGCTGAACATTGAAGACAAGCTTATGACATGTACATCAAAAGAAAACTTCCCCTGTGATGGATGATAGCTGGACAAGGTCAATAGCAGAAGTGATTTAAGCATTTGCTAAGATCTGTTGCATTACTCCCCTGCAAAGTTTGCAAGGCAAAACCACACTAATAAATACTGACCCACATTATTCCACTTAAGTCTCTCTGTTCATAAGAAGAAATCTTCCTGTAAATTACTAATTTGACATTCCTTCCACCATTTCAGTTGGCTATGATTTCATGTTTGCTTGAAAGATGATTAAGAAGTGCTTACAGCTGTTCAGGAGTAACCAAATCATTCTATGAGCTTTGAAACAGAATAAAATGTAGATCATTAAAGCTCAGAAAAAATTAAAATAGTTTAGATCGTATTACCTTAATACTTGTATAAGAAAAATAGTATACATTTTTTCATTGTTTTCAAAAAAATGTAACTCCTGAGTTGAAGAAAAAGAATTTACATTAAATGATTGGCTGAACATATTGATAGTAACAATAACAAACACTAGCAAAACATGCTCCCTTTGGGACAGTATCACTGTCATGAAGAGATATAAAAGCACGTTAGGAAGGAATGGGAGGTGGAAGGAACAAAGGGAAAGATGTAAAATAAAGGCACATTTACACATTTCATAACTGTAGCTACCTCCTCAAGTGAAGCAAAGACGGAGAGGTGATTACGAACAATATTTTCGTGATGAAATATTATTGCCAGGAAGAGAGCCTTGATGTAGCACAAGCTCCCTATAGTGTACATTTTTTATTCTACAGTCTGTTTTCTATAGCACAGTGCTCATCATAATTGTACTAATAGATTTTTGTTTCCTGGAGTGACCAAACGTGTCTTGGCAGGAATCACACAGGCCAGTGTGTCCAGGCAGCATCATCTGTGACCTTTTCCATGCTCCCATGGTACAGCCCTCCCCTGGTCAGGAGTGACCAGGCCATGGGGCAGAAATTGTTTGGGTCCATAGGTCTGGGAGGAACCCGCCATGCACTCTTAAATTTCCTAGCAATCAAATCTGCCAACTTAGGACTTCTTTGCCTTACTGTTTCAGCAATTCAAAAATTATTGTACCACTGTGAAATTCCTTTAATAAAGATTTCATAAATAGTTAATGCATATTAGGGCTTAAATAGAAAATATTTATAAGGAATAAATGGTGTTCAATTAAGAAGCATAATTCCTAGTAACTTCTCTTTTTTATTAATATTTAGAGAATTTCTTCTCTAACCTTTTATAGCAGACCATTCTGCTTGGGGCTTCTGTTTCAATGGTTCTTCATTCTTGGCCTTGTCATTTAAGTTCCTAATTTAATTTATATATAAAAAATTCTATCAGTTTAATGTTATAGTTTCTCATTGTTTTAAATTAAAATGGAAAATAGATCCCTTTGTATACCACTGAATATCCAAGCCATTTAAGCGTCTTTAAAGAAATCTTTTTACAAAACTTTCTTTTTCTGTGTTCTTCCATAAGATAAAGGGGAAAAGACAAGTAAGATGATAAACGTTCTTGAACTGAATCTTGAATCTGTAAGAAATACGATGATCAATAATAAAATTCTGCTTTGCCAAGGCATCTCTAGGTCTTGCTTTCCTCTAAATTAATCCATCCCACCAATTTCAGTGGATTTTTTTTTTTGTCAGATCTCTGCTTTCACTGTTTGTGGCACAGATTGTTCTGGTGATAAGTTACAGGTTTAAAAGACCTTTGCTTTTTCACAGCTGTGGCTGCTGCGGTTGGGTTGTATGAAACCCTTCATTTCTGGCAGTAGGAGCATTGCATCTCAGCAGTACCTGCTGCCTCCAAGTGGGAAGCCCTGGTTTAAGTCCAGTAAAAGCAAAGAAAGAGTGGTGTTAACTTTCTGGAGACTCAGGTCAGGACCTGTGACACCACCAAATCTGTTTGCCCACAGAGTGCTCAGAAAGCCTTGTCATAGAGGTTGGTTGCAGTTTTTAATCTATTTTCATTCAGAGCTTTAACAAATGAAGTCTGAAAGGCAGAAACTACCTCCTGTTCAAAGAAGTATTAAAATGATCAACTTCAGTCAGGTAATCTTGCACTAGATCAGAACCCCTCAGGGAAATATTTACATTTTGCCAGTTTACTCAGAGGAACAGCTCTGGGGATCTGGAGATACCCTCTGCATATATATTTTAATGGCTTTTTTTAACTGCAGGAAACAGTGCTGCCAGAGCTGAAGCTAGTGATTTAATCATAGGATTGCTAAAGGCTGCAGTACACTATCTGCTCAGAAATCAATATCTGTACTCTCAGTTATATTAGAGAAATGTTTACTTCTTCACCTGACCAAGATATTAATTTCTATATGCTGTGTTTCTGATTTTTTTTTTTTCAGCTAATGATTTGTGGGGAGAGTAGCCTAATTTATTTTGAAACCCTTTAATAATGCACAATTTTCCCATTATTGACTGGTTATTTTGTGTGTATATATAGCACCATTCACATGCATCAAGATGCTCTGCAAAGAATTTGGAATGCTCTGTATGTGGGAAGCGATGCTCTTTGCTAAAACAGCCATCAGCAGGGCAGGGTGTAGTGGCAACCTTTGTATTGCTGGTGCTACTGATTTCAGCTCAGGAGGTGAATAGGAGAGCTCAGCTGGTGCATCAGGGGAATTTAAGCAGGTGAAATGCAATTACCTGCGTTGGAATATGAGCAGGATACCAGCGCTGAGCCCCAGTCTGGTGGAAAGCGCTGTGGGGGGGGAGTGCAGCTGTGGCAGGACATGGGATGAGTGGGATGGCAGGGGCTGCTCCCGTGGGGCTTTGGCAATGGCTGAATGCATTTCCTGGTGGGAGCTGTCCCCAGAGGATTCCCATCCACAGACTGACCTACCTGCACTTGGTTTGCTTAATGAGAACAGATGAGATGGCAGCTCAAGGTGCTTGGTTACAAAAAGCACATTAAACATGTCAGGGCAGGTGATTCTCCCACTTTAAAAATTGACAGTGTGGGATTAGCTGGTGCTGCATTGGAAATCTATTAACATTTGAAGCAGTTTGAATTAGAAGTCTTGATAGAATTACAATTACTTTCCTTCTCTTCTGTGAGCTTTGTTGCTATCCTTGTAATGAGAAGACTTATAAACCAAGGAAGATGTTTTCCGAAGTCTTACGTGGAGCCATATTTCTCTGTCAGATTTACAGGCCTGTATGGATAAGGGAGTAGAAGAAAATGGACAGAGGAAAGAAAAGCCAGGGGGTTTCTGTTTATCAAGTCTGACAGCACACACCAAAGCATGGAAGGGAGAAAGTGGGGAGGCATAGAGGTCATGGCTTTGGGAACAGACAGGCATTGGTGTTGTTCAGAATTACCCAGGACATGGGTAAGAGTATCCTGCTTTCTGTACACTCAGTGCAGGCTGATGTGGGTAGAATAATAAGAGAAGGCATCATCTCAGTCAGGGAGTTGGATGCATGTAACTTTTTCTGACTGGGATTCTGTTTCCTTTTGTGTTAGAGCTGACAGACAGGAATTAACAATGTGTGCTAGTGCTACAGGTTGAGGATATGCAATGATTTCCTCATAACTGCATCTAAAAAGTTAGGAACCTGCAATCTTCTTCATTCCTCTGGTAAGTGACTCCTAGACAGCCTTACAGTAGCAAAGTGAAAAATTACTACTGTTGATTTTAACTTGATGTGAGTGGAGTGGTGCCAGAATTAGTGCAGCATGAGAGGAAGTGAAGGCAGAAAATCAGGAGATGGACAAGTGAAGCCCCTTGGTTGGGGAGCTTAGGATGGAAACCTGGGAGAGGGTTTTGGAAAAAACATTACCTGCTGAGCAGCCACAGAAAGGCAAAAAGGAAGGGAGAAAATGATGACTAACATCATCTGGGGGAAAAGTGAGTGACCTATCAAGAAAGTAACCCCTGGGCCTTTCATCCCAATGAGAGAAGGGTTATCAAAGGAAGTCATGTGGTGATATTTTTATAAATTGTGAGCAGGAAGAAAACCAGAAGGACCTGAGAACTGGTCTCAGAATGTTGAGGTGAAATAAAATGCACATTATGGAAAAATGTTGCCTGCTATACGGATGCAGATGTGTCATTACATATTTTTCCCCAGATCAGAGTTTGCTTTAAATTAATGGGGACAAAAGAGAGGCAACCATCAAACGTGAGCTGCAAGAAAGAGAAGAACTATTAAGTGATTATGTATTATTTATATTGTATTTCAGATCTCTTAGAGAAACTCAAAGACATCTTAGATTTTATTGTCATCAGGCCTACTGTTTTATTTTTTTAACTTCAGAATATTTAAGGTCAAAATGTAAAACTAATCTTTTTAGAACTCTATCTCTGTGTGTGTCTCAACTCATTTTTGGGTTTAGTTTATATCTTGATCCTTACACAAGTGCAGTACCTATATACTCAAGTAAGTCCCTCTTTTGAATAATCTCTGTCTTTTGCTGGTGGAACATTCCAAAATATTCCAAATTGGTTTTGTCCTGTATGTCTTGATCTTCATCTCTGGTTGTTAAAATATCACTTCACATTATCTACTCCCCATAATGTATCTCAGTCCTTCACCTGGCACAGCCATCTTTGAGTCATGCCAACAAAATAATCATTTTTCTAATCTCATTGTACAAACTCATCAGCAGACCCATTTCCATTAGGACTCTTTGTGGCCTCTGGTGAGCTTGTAGACCTTATCTCTGGCAGACAGCATGACATTTTACACCATTTTCACTCCCTTCTCCAGCAATGTCCAGGTTGCCTGTATTTCCTATTCCTTTAGACCCTCCAGCTAACCCTTCCTGCATTAAAGGTTCTATCAGATGCTCATTTGAGGGAGTACATCATATATATAGATACAGATATATATATATATAAATATATATATATATACACACATATATATCACATGTAAATTCAGTTATTTTGCTTCATATATGCAGAAAATATAATAATCCTTTTATCTAAGTAACAGTTCATCTGCTGATAATGTCTGCAGTTTCAACTCTCTTGCAGTTCATTGCTTAAGGGTTGTATTTCTTTCAGTTGATTAAGAAGAAAATCATCTATGAGATCAAAAATAAGATTAACATTTCCTGAATATAGCACAGGTATGACAAAGGAGAACTTTAAAATTTTGGAAGCTCAAATGTATTCTAATTATGAGGGGGAGAAATCTAATTACCATTGTTGATAGTCTATCCAAAGTGTTCAGGGAACTAATATTTACTAATCACGAAGAATCTGGGTTTCCAAATATCACAGGTTTTGATATTTTTCATCCATCAATAACTTGACTTTGATATTAGTAAACATATAGATGGTAATCCAGTTCTGGAAACACTTTGTTTCATTAAAAGCAATAATTCCATTGCATCACATGAAATTATTAAATTTGTGTTGATCTTTTAATATACTTTTAAATTCTTACAGGGAATAAAAAGATTTTTTATTCATTTATGCAATGTACCATTAGAAATAAAAAAAAACCCTGTAGTCCACAAAGGTCATATTGTCAAATATCCTGTAATGTATTTTATGGTGCCTTCCAAAAAAAAGTAATTAAAAGAGTTCATGAAACAGGAGCAAATCAGAGAGAGACATTGCCTAAAATCTGTAATTCTAAGTCCACTGTTAACTCCAACATGGAACATTTGAGGAAAAATGGAAAAGAATTATGTTTTAGTTTATAATAAAATCCAGAGCAGAAAGAAAATGTCACACGAGCATCACATTTTAAGTAACAAGTGAACAAGTCAATATTTGCACTACATAATCAAAATGGACTTAACCACCTTCTATGTACAGGTCTGGGGAATTAAAAGTCTCAAATTTTGGATCAAAGAAAATATTCCTCCTTCATTTTAATCACGAATGGGCTTGGAAACTAGCTGTAGTTATTAGAACAGATGTTCCTTTCAATGTATCTTTTTGGTATAAAATTATTTCTGGGCTTTTTTTTTTAATAATTTATTTAGTATCATGAGTAAAAATACCTTAATAATATTGGGTAAACTAAAATAAGTAGAATTTTGAGACACCTCTATTTCCAGTAGAAATTATAAATAGATGGAATTTTTCCAAACATGGATGAATGGAACAAATGATTTATCAACTAGATCAATATCACTTGCTGTATGTTTTTAACCAGAAACATGTGAAAGGAGAGCTATATTTTCAGGCCATATATATATTTTTTTCCCCCTAACTAACTTATAGCACACCTTGCAGTCCTGTAATATTGCTGTATACCGAAAAGATCCTCTACTTATTTACCTGAACATCTGTCAGGCAATTTGCAAGCTGTTTTCTATTCATGGATTATTTTCATGCCTGCAAAAGATGGATCCCCAGAACATGATGTGGTCCATAGACTCCCCCCTGTGCAGCTCTATCCCTATAGACTGGGAGATACACCTGGTGAACTCACTTCTAATTATTGGCTAACTGGTAAAAATAAAGAACCAGGGTGCTGAAAGTGAATGCACAGGTGATGTTTTGGAGGGTGTGTGTTCACTGCTCTATTACCTTTTCCCTCTTTTTTGAACTGTTTTATAATGGCATGACTGAGTTAGTCCACAGCATTTTACAACTGCTCTCACTTTTCTCGAGTGGTTAAGTCACTTTCTCATCTTTTGGTAGCTCTCTGACCTTTATGTTCCTTGATCAGTAAAAAATCATTCTCCTGGCCAGTCTTCATGTGTGATGGATTGTCAGGAGGCAAAAGGCCCCTATTTGCATTAATGAGGCTGACAAAGACCTAGCAACACAGGTAGCAGAAAAGGAATTTATTTACTTCCATCCATTGCTCTCTCAGCACGACAGCAGGGGTCTGTTGTTTTAGGATATTGAGACCTTCTCAGTGCAGCTCTTTGGTCAAATGTCAGGTTCTACTTAAGGACTATGTGGCTCAAATTTTAACTTCCATTGCAGTCTGTGACTCTGGCCACAGGGAAATTTCATTTGCTAGTTCCCTCCTGGACAGCATGAAGACATCTTGACTCTCTTGCCCTGGGAATGCAATACTTTTCACTACATATCACAGTGAGTGGGTCTATCTCCCCCAACAATAAGATGGGCTAAGGAGACCTTGTGTTATAAAGACTTACACCAACTTCTTCCCATAAGAGGTTTGAGTTGAAGAAACAAAAATTATTTCCCCCTCCCTCCAAAATCTTGAAGTAGGAGACAGAATTCTAGATTGCTCAGGACCTACCTTGTATATAGAGTTAAGGGAGGAGTGGGAAAATAATGACCAGAACTGAGAGAAACTTAATAAAATGCTTTCTTATTCTTTTAACTGTAATTGTATACATAGAGCATGTATAACCTAAGTACATGCACATATAAATACATTATATTATATATATATATGGTAATCTACATGTATATAGATAAGCTGCATGATATGTTTTTTATATATATAGTTAAGTAGTTATGATTATGTTAGGAAATAAAGGGTAGATGCTTTATAATTAATAATTTATTACTTGTGGCACTTACCACTTTTCATGCCAAAATGTCTTTCACAATATCTAAACACAGACAAAGGGTCAAATTCCTTTCCTGACAATTGCATATTCTAGACCATATTCTAATTTTGGCCTAGAGCTACGGAAATTCTCTTCTTTGTTCCTGTCAATGGCAAAACTCCCACTTCAGTGGGGTCAGAGCTTACACCAAAATGTTATGTGGTACATGTCACCTGCCTGGTGAGACTAAGGCAGGAGCTGTAGCACTTCATTCCCTCCTCTGTTTTCATGCAATACAAAAATAACCTTACAGCATGTCATCTTCAGGCTGAGGGCTTTGGAAGCAAGGAAACACGAAGATTTCAGCCCTTTTGAGCATGAGGCTGGAGAATATGTCATGTTCTTTTCCCTCACTTTAGAGCTTGCTAAAGCGAATAACCTCCGTGCTTCGAAACACGAGATCTGCCTTTGCTGGGAAGGAGAATGTGATGGCTTATTCCTGATGTGCAGTGTGGATATGGCATGATGGGATATCTGGATTTAGGTGAACAAATTAACTTTGCTCAGGAGCCACTTGACGTTTTGTTTTGCCTTTTTCTTTATCCGCTTTGCACAAATGGTTGTGTGTTCTTGTTTACCTCCCACCATCCGCCGTCCCTCTTTCAGAGATTAAAATGTGGAATTTCTTGTTCTGGAAATAAACTAGTTTTTGAAAGGAAGATTATATATAGAGAATAATGTATTCCAGTGTCATTTACGTGGATAATTTGGAAGATGTTTTGTGAAAAGGTTTGTATTTGCAGGACTTGCATTCTGAAGCTATTGAGAGGTGCCAGGGAGAATGCACTTCTCTTCCTCCTGCTCTTACAGAGTCCTTGTGTGATGCTAATCAGAGCAGATTTATAGAGTGCATAGTAAATAAAGCCTGAACAAAGGGGTGTATCCTTAGAAGAAGTAAAGAAAGTATTGACTAGTTGTTATGAAAAGTAAAGTGTCTATTGTGTGCTCTGAATGGCACCAGTATTGTAGGGAAAAGGAAAATCACAGGATTAAAGCGAGGCTGTAAGCGCAGTCATAGCATACCTTAAAGTTTCCATTTAAAGTTCCCAAGGCAACTGAAAATGGCATTTTTCTAGGTTGGTTTTGTTTTTTGGTTGCTTTTTTTTTCTTTTTGAAAGTTTGATTTTGAAACATTAATATTCTTTAAAAGGGGAATTTTTTGCTTTCACTCAGTATAATTGTGTCTATGCTGATTCATAAGTACACTTTCTGACAATCACAGCTTGCCTTACAGATCTTTGAAGAAAACTTGGCAGAGAGACCTAAGGTTAATGCCTGGTATGAAGCTTTTATTCCCTGCCTCACAGTACACACAAAATTACTGACCTGCCTGAATAAGAAAATTGCTATTTTGTCACGGGTTGATTTGCTGTCTGGATAGATCTCTTTAGCTTAAGAACTTTCTGTTTAAGTAATCCTGGAGCAATTTGTTTTGTTTCTAGCTAAGCCTGAACAGTAAATGTATAGGATAAAATATTTGTGCAGAGAAACTAAACATTTGAAAGTCATAGTGGATCAAAAATTGCTACATTACTAACTTAAAAGAGGCCAGGGTTACTTAGTAAGGTTGCAAAGAGTAAGTGAGAGATACCAAAAGAGTTTAATTATGGATGTTGAAATACTTTATCAATGAAAATCGCACAATATAGTTGTTTACTACAGCAATTCAGATTTATTCCCAGCTAGTGTGTAAATACAATAAAAACGCTTATGATATTTGGTTAAATACATTAGCAAAGAATGTAATTGGTTTTCCCTCAATTTATTAGAAGATAAAGAATGAACAAGTGACCTGGGATGGGCAGTGCAATGACAAAGGATATGGAAAGACTCTCTGCCTTCTTTGGCTCAGTCTTTACTGTGGCCAAGTTGGCTTTTATGCCCCTGACATGCTCTGTGTCCAGTGTCAATGCCTGGAAATGTAGATTACTGATGCTGGAGGAAGACCAGGCCAGGGGTAGCTTAAGGAACCAAGAGAAACATAAGCCTGTGGGACTGGATATGTTCAAGGAAGCTGAGGGAACAATCTGAAGTCATTGCAAGGCTTCTTTCTATCATCTGGGAGAGGCTGTGGCCGTTTGAGGATGTCACAAGTGATGAGAAAATGGCAAATCAATCTACATTCATTAAAAGCAAGGGGAAATATTCAGATAACTACGTCCACATTGGCCTTGAATAAGGCTATGGAGCAAATTATACTGATTTGCTGTTTGTAGGGACACAAAATAGCCCCAACATGTTGACTTAAATACTTTGCATTCCCTAAGGTCTTACAAACCTCTGATTGCCTTTGGGGATGACATGACTGGCTTGGTGGATGAGGAGAGAGCAGAGGATGTTGTTTATTCTGATGGCAGCAGAGCTTTGGACATGGCCTCTCATAGTGGAATTTCTGCAGCCAAAGTGGTAAAAATAGGCTGGACAGATGGAAAACTTGCTAGGCTGCCAAATATGATCAGTAGTGTGGAGTCCAACTGGCATGTGATTATTAGTGGCATTCCTCAGCAGCTGATACAGGGGCAAATACTGATTAATGTCTCTATTAATGAGCAGAGTGGTGGGAATGGTGATAAATCCTCATCAAGTTTGCAGATGACACCAGTGCTGGGACCAACAAATAAGTTGGAGGGAAGGACTGTCAGTCAGAGATAATTCAATAACCCCAAGAAATGGGCTGACAGAAATGTCATGGAGCTCAGTAGTGGCAGACTGAAGAACATAAGGCTAGGGGAAGATCTAAATGTCACTTTCAACTTCTTAAAAAGGATTTATAGAGAAGATGGAGCTAGACTTCTGTCAGAGTTTCACAGCAAAAGGGCAAGAGGCAATGAAGAGAGGCTGCAGGAAGGGAAAATGTAATTAGATCTAAGATAAAAAATTCTTCACTGTGAGGATGGTTGAACACCGAACCGGGCTTCCCAGAGAGTTTTGGATTCTCCATTTCCAGAGACAGCTAAATTCAAATTATCCCTGCACTGAGATAGGAGTTGATACAGTTGACACCCAAAGTCTTTCCAACCTGACTTATTTAATGATACTGTGAAGAGGAGACTGAATGACAGAATAACAGAAGTCACCGAAGTCTAGGACCCAAGTTTATAATGCTAGAAAAGGCCTGTTAGATGGTCAAATCTATTCTTTCTAAGGGACAAAAAGAGATAATTGTTTGACACAGGCATGGAGGAGGTCTTAGGCAGACTTCCCTGTTTGTGAGAATGTAGGACAGGAACCACCACAGTTACTGCCCTCCACAAAACCTTGCAGAGAGTCTTGATCTCTTAAAGACAAACTGCAGCAGAGCAGCACACCACACATACAGCTCAGCTTTGTTTGCAGTGTGACTGAGAATGGAGCTCACCCTAATTTATGTCCTGCTGATAAAACAAGAGTCTAGACCTGTGGAAGGACATGGGTAGGAAGTATTAGGAACTCAGTTACTGGCTGAAAACGGCACAAGTTTATGTCTTACTCCTATGGTAGAAGCTTCTCAGATCTTCTGTCCTGAAACACCAGGCAGTGTTTCCAAATACTTTCTTTTAAGGGTTTCTTTTATCTCCCTGGAGATAAAATGGAGCCACTCTTGTTCTATATAGTAGTTAACCAACACGTAGTCATACTGACTTAGATCAGATACAGCCAGTTTCTTACAGCTGAATAACTCTATTTTAGTTTTGACCTTTTCATGCACATTAATCTTTTAACTAGCTTAATGCTGATCTTCTATATTCTACTCATATCATTAATTCAGGTTTTCTTGTGGTAGACTGGTGTAAGAAAGTCAGAGTTTAAAAACCTGTTTCAGTTGTTAGCAAAACTACGGTCATCCTAAGGAAAGAGGAAAGATTTAATAATTTCAAAGAATTTAGGATATATTTGTAAGTATTCTGATAATTTGGTTTCATGCTGTGATACACTCCCTGAGGATCATTGTGATTTTGGTATTTATGGTCATTTGTCCCTCAGTGTCACTCTTTAGGTGTGTCATGAGACATGAATAGTTTTTTGAAGGTGCACTTGTAAAATAGGTTAATTAAAGGACATAATATTAATAATGTCTCGTTTATGACAATAAACAAGTATTATAAGTTAATCTTGCATAAAATCATTGGCTGTACATACACTAACTTGCACTATAAAATGGAGTTAGAGTTAAATATGTTCTTTTTAATTTCTTTCCTTCAAGGAGTAAAAATATATTCCTTTTAATTAATTTTTGAGAAAATTCAGCACAAGATGCAAACATATATGTACATTTTCTTTCTGACAGTACAGCCTTAAGCCTAAGGAATTCATAAATGACATTTTTTTGACCTTGATTCTACTCGCTTTGCAGAGATGAAAATCATTGGTCTAAACTTTGGGGCATTTTTTACTTTAGGTTAGTTCTAAAGGGTTATTTTAATTGTGATAATCACAAAAATTACTGAAGAAGGAAGATTTATGTTGAAAGATTCTCTTTAAAAGTCAAGCATGACTGCAGGAATCTTAATTGATCCTTCAGTCTGTGCACGTTAGATGGACATTGAAGAGAGAATCTTAATTTTGTAACATTTTGTTAGGAACATTGAGATCTATTCTTTCCAAGATGGATGCAGGACAGTCCATGGCTCAGGAAACTGGTAATGCAACACCAAGTCCATTATTACCCAATTCACAGCCTCAGATTCAGACATGGTGATGACTGAAAGTCATTACCATCTGACAACTGCTCCATAAATTTACGTCAAAGGCAATGATGATTCCAGTCTGGTTTGCTAAGGGCATCTGTCTGCTTAATAAAATCATCTCTGTTATTGGTTTAGATTTCAAAGACTAAACAGGCATAGAAAACAACCATTCAGACAAAAAGCCCAGGAGTGCAGCGGGGTTGTGCAAATAAATACACACAGCCCTCGCTCCTCCCGGGAGCTTTCTGGAATCCTTAATTGATTCCTAGACCTCAGCAGCTCTGGAACGATAAGCAAACTAAAGGCAGTTTGCTTGGCTGTTTTCCTTGAGAAGAGTCCATGATGTTTCCTCCCAAATATAAAGATGTTGCATTCAATTGTCGAGGTTGGAACGGGGATCTGTCTCTCCCAAAAGCAATAATTTTCTGATATAGAACTTAAACATTTTCTGAAGCTCGTGAAGAAGTTTTGCAGTCCCACGTTCCCACTGTTGCAGTTTAATTTTTATAGGATTGTGTCTTCAGTGTGAGGCAGTGATTAGCTGCCTGTTTCAGAGGAAAACAAGACATCTGGCAAGCTGTCAAAGCCATATCTTTTAGTACATGTCCTATGTTCTTTTCTTCTCAAAATAAGCAGCATAAATGTGATGAATGTATAGATGTGAGCATATAAATAACTAGTTCAAGCCTTCTTTCATGCAGCCATGTTAAAGGTATGAAATTCAGGAATTTAGGCCAGCTTATTTCCATAGCTGGAAAATTACCTAAATTTATTTCATTTTCCACTAGTAGAAACAAAAAAGCAGCTTTTTTTCTTTTCTATTACTCATAGTGTGTGCAAATTTGTGGGTATTTCATAAAGCAGACTTAATTTTTGCAAAAGACAGAAAAGGTTTTATTGTACGCTCAGCCTTGATTTTTTTTTTCCTTTGCACTGCATTTCCAAGTGAGATTAAGCCTCTTAGAAACTGATTCTATTCAAAAGTAATTTCACGTAGCAGCTACAGGCCAGTGGCTGTTCAGCATTTTTTTGACCAGGCCTGACAGGTGTGCAGGTGGTGGTTGCCCTGTTCAGTTGCATCTTCTTGAGTTAGTTTCCCTGCTGGTGTAAACCAATGTCACTCCATGAAATTCAAAGGATATGTTTGAATTTTGTTACAGGTGCATTGCATCAGAATAGCAAATTCTGAGTGTGTGTTCTGGCTGTATTCAGACCGTGTCATCAAAAGCTGAGGCAAGACCTAAATATGAAAGTTGCAGTCCAGCATCTTCCTAAGTGAGGAAGAAAATGATTAATGTAGAATTCAAAGATATGTATTGTGGGTTTGAGATGCCTAAGATAGAATGTAGTAAAACTAAAATTTTAGATTTAATTTACCTTGCCCTTCTCCTCTTACATCCTCACTTTCCTGTTGCCATGCAGACAAACATCCTCAGTTATGTTTAGGATGCCTGTTTATAGAGCTTTCTTTCAAACCAATCAGGGAATTGATTTGGACTAATAAAAAAGGCAGTCAGGGAAGGCTTTTTCCATTTTTAAGAGAGAATCCTAATCAGAGCTGTAGCACAGAGCAGCAAATGATTGTGCCAGCACAGTAGAAAGCAAAGTGCACCATGAGAGAGGGGAAGGAATGGTTTAAGGTGTCATTGCCACCAAACACTTTGCATTTGAAACAGTATCTTTAGAGGAGTTCCTGTAAACACGCAAGTACTGCTGTGTGTCTGTTCAACAAGATGCCAACAGCTGCCCACCAAAGACTCCAACAACTGCAAAAGGGAAAGACAAGGGGGTTTTCTTGTCAGAGATCCAGAGTAAGTGGGGAAAACTGGGTTGATAGCAGCTGTATGTCTTTACTTAGAAACTGGCTACATGGTATTTTAGAGATCCTGTTTCTAAGGTTCAGTGAGCGAGTCAGGAAATTTGACTCATAACCTGACATGAAATAAAAAGCAAAGCATATTAGAAAGTAGCAGACCAGAGGGATCAGATTTGCTGGCTGTTACCTTGATTCTTTTTTTGGCAGGTGATAAAGGTTAAAGGATAAAGGATTTTAAGCAACCAAGACGGTGCACAAGTGAAGCAGGGTCAATATCACAGGAGGAAATAAAAGACATGCTCTGCCCCAAAGTCTAACATATAAAATTGAATAAGCTGTCAGCTTTATGTAATATTTACTGTAGGGTGGAAATTAGTAGTTACCTTAGCAACACTAGTATCACCAGAGACACAGCCATGCTGACTCTGATTTACAGAGATGCATTTACTTTGACAATGTATTAAGTAACCTTTCTGAATGTTTTACTGTGTTTTTATGACGAACGAGGCACATTGCAACCAAGAAAAATGGGTTCTCCAGATTTCAAAACACTACATGCTGGTCAGACCCTTACCTGGCATAAATCTAAGACTTCATTTGCCAAGGAAATAATGTTGATTTATTGCAGTGGAAGAACCAGCTCATCATTTTGAGCAGCGCCATGGTTTATTACCAGTCACTCTTTTAACTTGTCAGCTATGAGAGGGTTTGATTTTGTAATATCATGGTCACGAAAGTGAGAATGGTTAACAACCCTCAGTGCTGCCAGATGTATGGGGGTAATTGAAGTGTTCCTTTACCTCTAAATTCAGGGTTGGCTTAGATTCCCTTCTGTCACAGAATGCTTCAAATATTAAGAACACAACAAAGAAGTCATTACTGAAAGCACAGCTTTTTATCAGGAAAGTTCTGAATTTGGTCCTGTGATACTGCATGGTTCATATTACATGCTAGCTGAATTATTTAATCCAATAAAGTTTTCAGCAGTCTGAGCTTCCTTATACACATACCACACAGCCATCTTCAAAAGATACACTGAAGTATACTGAATCTTATTTTAAACACCCAGAGCAAGAGTGAGTCTGCTGTCTTCCAAGCTAAATTACTAGCTCTCAATACAAGAAAATTGCTCCTTATTTGGATGCTGAATTTACTAAATTTTTAGCTTCTTCAGCTCATGTACTGTGAGTGAAATCTGATACTACAGATTTTCAGGTTACTTTAAGGTGTAAGTACACTACTTACCTTACTCTGGAAAGTTTTAACATTATTTTTCGTCATAATAAACAAAACAAATAGAATTTATGGCACTACTCTCTGAGTTATTTTGGGAATCTTCTTAGAACTCTAGTAAAATCTCTCTGTGAAGCACAAGCACCAAGTGGTGGTACATGTTATCCTTCTACCACCTGTAGACACCTTGTCCCCAGAGGCAAAAACACATTCCTAATTTCGTTTCACTTTTTCATGCCTCCCAGGTCTGCAGCTTATTGGGTGCAAGGAAGCTAGGTATTGATTTTCATTTTGTTTCTCCAGTTATATATTCTCTTTGCACCTGGACGTCTTGTCCTGTCAATTTTGAGAACTTGTTTGAGAACAGGATTGCCAGGCATGTGTCAGCCAATTCTAAATGGAGGGTTCCAGCCATCTTCTGGAAGTGAGTCTTGAGATGCACACAGGAAGCCACAACAGCTACCCCATGTACAGAAATCTGAGGCATTCACCAGGGGAACACACTGTGAATAATTAAAAAGATGCAGAGTGACCCCATGGCTAAAATGTGAAATCTGTCTGTAGACCACAAAGATACAATTATAAAAATATACACTTATAAAAAATACACTATGTTGCTTTGACAACATCCCAATCAGTAAATTTATACTGATTTATACTGATAAATTTATAAATTTCTCAGGCACATCCTTTTTTTTTTAATTTTTACTTACTATATTGTAACCTTCATGGTATCTACAGACATTACTAGGCATCACACAGACTGCAGATAAAATTACTCAATAGTTTTGGATGATGGATTTATCCTTACTGGACTTCGCTAATAATGCATTTACACTTGATAATCAATTACTACTTTTAGAGATCTGCCAGTTATTCAGCTCTTATTCCATCTATTGTGCCACGTCAATTTTTTGTTAAAAATCTTGCCAAGATGAAAGTAAAACAAGGAAAGTATTTTAAGAAATGTTGGTATATTCCATTGCCATACAAACTAGGCACGTGGCCGTGTCCAGAAATAGATAACAGTCCTGTACTTTTTAATAAGACCCACATCTCACAACTACCATTAAACTTTCTGGTTTTGGTGTCATAGAATCTTGAGTGATCTGACTTTTATTTGTGTGTAGAGTTTGAATCAAGGTAGTGTTTGCTTAGTACCCCCAACAATCACCTTATCAGAAACGTTTTCTAATATCACAATTTGATCTTGACTTTTAAAATACTTTAGCACTTTCCCAGATTGATTCAGATCCTTGATTCAAGCTAAGGTCCGTTTTTTTCAGGGATGAAATCTCCAGCTATTTTTTAAAAAACATCCATTTCCCCCAGGTTAAAACAAAATATTTTTTAAAGGTTATAGATTCTGATACTGTATAATATTCTCTCGTTATGTTAATAATTTTCTTTTTTTCCATCCCTGTATTAAACTTGCTGTTCTTGTCATAACACTTTATTTCATGTGGAAACATCATTTTACTTTGTATCAAGTATGATTCCAATTGTCATCTGTCTATTTATTTACCATTAGTTCTGATTTTTCTGTCTATGGTTGATAATGGCCTATTCTATCATCTTTTTTTTTTCTTTTCCTACTATATATCATATATACCTTTCTTTTTCTTTCTTGTTGGTTACAGATTTCGTTTCTGATTGGTTTTTGTTTTTGTTTTTTTACCTAGGGCTGTAAACTTGCTTATTGTCTTCTAAAATTAAACACCTAAAATTAACTTTATGTTACTATGCAAAAAAAAAGTGATCTAGTAACTTTGTTACTAGCAAAAAAAAAAATAAAAAGAAATATATCTTCAAGCTAATGGATTAATTTGTAACCAGTATATATCAAACACAAAAGTTGATCAAATACAAATAATCTGTATCTTCAGTGAAAACTAGAGATTTTAAATAATTAAAATTTTAATGGCAATAATCTCCCCAGTCTGGGGTGAAGAAGTGTGTTAGCCATTTCCAGGGTTTGGGTGTTTTTTGGTTTTTACCTGCCTGTTACTTTTTTTCATAATCTTATCAGTTTATTTTGCATATGCTCTAATTATTTGAGATTAAATCAGTGTTTGTTTAGCTTTTATTTATTCTTCCTATTTCTAATAATTAAGAATAGCTAAGTGAAATCCCTGGTCCTGTATGAAATTTCTGTGATCTTTGAATAGATGCTGAATAGTTTCCTGTGGATTTTGAATAGGTGCTCGAAGGATTACTAATGGTAATCACAACCAAAAGCACAACCCTGGAGAAATTGTGGGAGCTGGTGAATATCCATTCCCTTGTTTTGCTAAACATATGGAAGACAAGAATATTTAAATGTGCCTGCTTGGGAGCTTCCTTGTATTCCTTTCACTATTTGAGGCCTTTGTGGAATGCATGGAGCAGATTAATTCCTGACTTGGTTACTGGAGCACTGAAACACTTGTAAGTGAGGTAGGTGTCTGTTTGAGGCTCTCCTTTTCTCTTCTGGCTTAGTTTAATCATGCTCTTCCCCACTCATTTCCAGTTCAGATTATTCTCATACTGTTGGTGCTTTCTACTGCACTCGCTTCATCCCACAAAGGAGCAATGCAGGACTGGTAGGTCATTGCTTGAACCAGATCTTAATGAAGGCCACCAATTTGTTTGCATTTCATTAAATCTGGTGTGCAGAAATCTGAGCAGCTGCACAAAGAGTAGAAATTGAAATGTTTGAACATTGATTGAAGTGTTTCAGCTGTAGACTCAGTCTCCAAGTTGCACAGCTGAACACAGTGCTGTTGAGCCATTGTTCACCTTTTGCAGCACCAAACCTCTTTGCAGAACAGGTGGGTGCAAGACTGGACACTTTGACTCTTAGGTTTCCATTTCTTGAGTTCCTAAAATATTCTCTTTGCTAGCAAGCTACACTATAAAGCAGCTGCCATGTATTAGAGGTGTCAGGAGTTAAGGAATTGCTTCCCAAAACCACAGTGAACTTGCAAGAAAATGTTATGGGGGGGAAAAAAGGGTTCAGTTGAAGTGACAGATGAAACATGTTTTTAATTGCTTTGAGAGCTGCAGGAGTGTCTAGAGAATGGATGATCCTGTGAATCCTAGTGCATCTAGCCCTGGAGTGTTGCAAGGGCACAATACAAGTCCATAACATAAGGCAGATCATGGGTAAAATAGAGATGTATAACAGCTCTAGGAGAAAAAAAAAAAAAAAAAGAAGAAATTAAAAATATGTTTTCCTTCTTGTAAACACATGGACAACAGTAACAGGGCCACTTCTGAAAAAAAAGGTTAAAATCAACTCCATAGGTGCAAAGGAAGAAAAGCAAACATTTTTTGCATACATTTCTGGATCCTGTGGATTTCTCCCATAACAGTTCCCTTGGAATGACTTCTTTCTTGATAGGAGGAACTAATTCTTATGTACAGGAGCAGTGCCTGAAGAAATCATTAGGGCAATGAATATTTCAGAAAGAGCGTGGGGAGCACTTCGGGGAGAAAGGCATATCAGCAGGAAACCTGTTCTGAGCAAGTTTATGGCATTTTAAATCATTTCCTGGCCTCTTTTTTGCATGTTAGAAGATCATTATATTGGCAACATATTCATCACAATTTTGAAAGCTGGATTTTTCCCTGCTACAAGGGGAGAGGGTCAACAATAGCTGTGTAAGAAATGTATTACGTTTCTTAACTTATTTGCTGCAATAGTGCTTGGATTCTGATTTTATTGTTTGTTGGTATTTTTTTCTTAATGGGAGTCATGAATGACCAAAGGGTCAGAATAAAAAGCTAAATCTTGTCAATCCACAGATGTGTGGGGTGAGAATATGATACTGAACATAAGGAGAGGTGGAAGTTTGTCTCTTGCAGCTGATCCCATGCTTCTCCCCGTTGCTTTTGGAAAGAACACTGGCTCCTCCTCTGAGTTCCCATGGAAGTGAAACGAGCTGCTGTCACCAGAACAAATGTTTGCATTGTCTCTCTGCAAGGTAGGGGCTCAGAGTTCCTGCTGCTCATTCCTGTTGTCCTCGGGAGCAAGCCCAGTTTGTAAAGCTGACCATGGAATATCATTTTTTCCCTCCTGCAAGCCACCACACCCCAAAGACAGGAAGCAGCTGTGGCCACAATGTCCCTTTGACCTTGCCCACCCAGGCCAGTGTCAGCACATTCACCTCCAACTCCAGGAACTTGTGCTTCTGGGTCCCCCACACTTTTCAGGCCAAGCAAGCTAAGAGCAGGAGGACTATACAAATTCTTTTCTTTCTGTTTTTTCCTGGTTAGTGAGGAAAACAAAAGGGAAGAAGAGAAGGAGGTAGTCACAGTTTTCTTTTCTGGGGGCTGCCTACCCCATCAATAGCAGGCTTGCTTTCACTTCAGTCATCCCTGAGAGCTGTGCCTGCTGTGAGGGGCTAGGACTCATTGACACACCTCTAGGTCTCACTGCCCAGCAGGGACAATAAAGAGTGTCCTTAGGTGATGTTTTGTGTGCAGTTTTCCTTCCAGGTGATTTGTGTGCCATCATTCCCAGTGCAGTTCTCAGTCTGACTGTAGCTGGTGTTTATAGCCCAGCCAGCAGCTCTGCCCTGCCTCTCTGCAGCTCATTCTGCCTCAGAGCACATGGCTCTCAAATGTGCAGCTCCATGCCTGGGTGATAATGAAGATGGTTGAAGGAAGGAGGAAATAACCAAACTAATCCTAAACCTGCTGGTATATCTTGGAGGATTCTGGATAAACCGTTGTGACTCAGGTCTTGTCAAAAGTCATCCCTGGCTTTAGCCATTTGGGGAAGAATTGATGAACCTCCTTCATGCTGAAATATCTTCACAAGGGGTGAGTTGATCTTGGTTGGCTGCCAGGCACCCACCCAATTTGTCTCTTACTCTCCCTGCTCAGAAGAACAGGGGGAGAAAACAGAAAGATAAAAGCTCATGTGCTTAGGTAAAGACAGGGAGATCTCTTCCTAATTACTGTTACAGGCAAAACAGACTTGGCAATAATTAATTAATGAGGAAATTAGTTAATGGTAAAAATTAATTTATTGCTAATTAAACTAGAATTGGATAGTGAGAAACAAAGACAAAAGCTAAAGCATCTTTCCTCCACCCCATCCCTTTCTCCCAGGCTCAACTTCACTCCTTCATTCCCCTCTCTGTCTCTTCCTCCTTCCTAAAACTGTGGGAGGTTGGAGGGTTGTGCTCAATCTGTAACAGCTCCTTTCTGCTGTTTCTTTCTCTTAACATCACCTAATCCCTGCTCCAGCATGGGCCCTTCCCATGGGCTGCAGTCTTCAGGGATGAACCTGCTCCAGTGTGGGCTCTTCATGGGCCCCAATTTCTTCAGGAAAAATCCATCACTCTAGCATGGGATCTCCCACAGGCTGCAGTGTGAGTATCTATCTATTCCAGCATGATTTCTCCATGGGCTCCAGCATCTGAAGCACTTCCTTCCCCTCTTCCCATATCTCTTTTTCTTCCCTTTGTCTAGTGTTTTCTACCCTTCCTTAATTTTTTTTTTTTGAGACACCACCAGCTTTTCTGTATCCTGTGGTAGGTCAGTTTTGGAGCTACACAGGGCAGTGTGGCTCTGACCTCTTCAGCACCTGAGGGTTGCTGTCTTTTACAAAACACTACCATGGCTGGATGGGATGGAGTTAATTTTCTCCATAGCAGCCATCTCCAGAGCATGTGGTGTTCTACTTAAAAAACTGTCTTTATCTCAACCTACGAGTTTTCAGCATTTGTTCTTTGATTCTTTCCCCCATCCCACTGGAGGTGTGGGAACAAGTGAGGGACTGGTTGCAGGCTTAGCTGCTGGCCAGGATCAACCCACCACAAAGTCAGGATTTTGCCCAACAGGTAGCCTCAGGAAGACAGCAGCTCTCAGCTTCTGCTGAGTTGGAAACCTCTGCTTCATGTTTAAATAATATACTTGTCACAGCTCAAGGCAGCTTGTGTCACAGACCAGGAGCTCCACAGCAGAAGGAACCTCTCATTACAGGGGAGGGGGACAGGAACTGTCTTGAGATGAAACCTCACTAAAAAGGTTTTAAAACAAATTTAAAAAATGAATAGGAATAAATTGCCAGGGCCAGATGCCTTTCACCCATGAATATGAAACTGGTGAACTGCTAACTGTGGTTTGCCATATATTCTTCGTATTATCCTCAGTACCCAAGGAAAGAAAGTGCTAAGTATGACAGAAACTTCTAAAAACTCCAGAGCAATCCTAGTTAATACAAACAAGTAAATCAAATTTCCATGAGAACAAAATTGGTAGGAGCTGTAAAATAAAGAGAATTAATTAGCAGAGCCATGAATAAATATGATGCAGCAAATGAAAGTCAATAGGTTTTTTGTAAGGGGAAGTGATTTTTCCCTCTATGTGACAGACATAGGTTATACAGTCAGTGTCATTTACCTAGTTATGTAAATTAGCCCTGAAACACAGGGCTTCCTGAAAAACAGGAAATTATCATTAGGAGGTGTCTTTGTTGGATGATAAATCATTAGGAGGTTAGGTTTCCTAATGAAAATTCATTATCGATGAGGGTCCAGGTCCTCTGTTTGGGACTTACAGTGCTTAATATGCAAGCATATTTTCACCTTGGAGAAAGGGATGAATTGGAAAGTTAAACACGGTGATACCAAGCAGGCTGCAAAGATGCTTTGTGTGCTGAACAATCAGATAACACAGGTTTGACCAGTAGATATTCCCAGTTTTGTGTGTGTTTCTTTATATGTATGCATATGGGCACCTATTTGCAGCCTTGATGAACTCTAAATAAGCTGTCATGCAGGAGAGACCTGTGTTACTGTGAAGACAACTTTTTGAGAGGTTTTCCTCAATTTACACCACTGTCTGTATTTCTAGTACAACAGGAGTTTGAATGCTGTGATATTACACTTACCCCATCTCAGAAAAGGAGCATTACAGCTCAAAACAACTTGTGGAGAGCAGGAAGGTCAATATGGCTTCATATGACAAAAGATTAAAAAGAATAAAAATATTTATCATGGAAAGTAAGTGGCTGAAATAGAGGTATGGCCTAAAAATTAATTAATGGGGGGAAATTTAGGTGTCAATTCCTAGTTGTTATACAGGAAGTAGAGGATATCTCTTAAATTATTGGAAAAGAAGATTAAAGCAACTGAAATTGGTTTGGGTTTTTTTGCCAAGCATAAATTTTGGTGAACATTGTCATACATTTCCGTGGGTGTTTGCATAAAAATGAGTTCTAAAAGGACAAGGACACTGACAAGTGTTAAACTTTGGGGATCTGCATTTATCTGTTGTCTTAGTAAATTTGTATGTTTTAGTCTGCCAGATCTGACTAAGTGACTCAGCATAAGGATCACAAGGATCAATTTAATGCTATTTTACCTAAACATTTGTTCCTAGTCTATAATTTTCCAGTGCCTGGCATAATGAAGAAATATAGCCTTTTCACATTAATTAGTTATTTTTATTTAACTTCTATTTCTACTATTTTAGTGCAAATAACTGCAAACACGTCGGAACTCCTCCTACATTCATGAGCAGCTTAGTGGAGAGTCATAGAGGAAGGGCAGCAAATTCCCAGATTAACGAAAAGATTACTTTCCAGTGAAAATACTTCACCTTGAAAAAAGAAAAAAAAATTAGCAGTGCAAAAAACTGTGCTCTTGGTATTTACTGAATGTTAGATCAGCAAGTACTTGTTAATCAGCACCAGAAGAGGTGGTCACAGAGGCTGAATTTGTCCTTTTTCACATGTGTCTCCAGATTGCTGGCTGGAAAGACTGGGATATGGGAAAGAATATTTTGCCATTTCCTTGAACTGTAACAATCTCTATGAGAAAAGGAAGCTTTGTCTTGAAACATTCTGCTGTAGTGTGCACGTCATCTTAATGATACCTAATATTTATAATATATATGTGGCATATATTACTTTGCTACAGCATATATATATATTTCTAAAAAGACAATTTGCTTTACCTAGTGGCACGTGTATGTATTAATCTTGGAATGAAAAGTGGGAAAAGAAAGGGTGAATGTTTCCAAGCTAATACAGACAAGGACAAGGTTTCTCACCTGCAGGAAGGGATAAAGGCCAAGGCTTGCTAAAGAAGTAACCTAAAGAGGAGCTCTCCAGGCTGTAATTAGGCATCTGTCTGCTTTGCTGTGGTGCAAGGCACCTACAGCAAATCATGTGGAGAGGCTGGTTGCTCATCACACTTCAAGGCAAAAAAGTGCCTAAATATGACCTTTGGTAACCCAGCTTAAGGAATTTATATTTAAGATTCTTAAATGATGCAACGCCCTTTGTAAGAATTTTCTAGAAATGTTTGTTTATGGTGGTATGTTTCATGATTTTCAGCAGGAAAGAAAGTCAGATTTTGAAACATCTGATAATGACAAGTTTACTGAAAAATCTCATTTGTAAAATTATCATGTTCTCTTTTTCTCTTTTCTGCCTTAGAATCACATCTCAACCTTTAAAGGACAAGTGCTGCTACCTTGTGAAAGTGTACTCTCAGCCTCGCTCTTCAAAGTTCAGATCAAGCCATGCTGCCAAGATGTATCCTTCTGTGGCAAATAATTCACAGATGCCAACTCATTGGAGAATCCAAAAGCTTTGTCTTATGCCAGCGTGACTTCAGTATTTTCCAGAGCTGTGGATTAAGTTTGCTGGAGCAAAAAACCGACGCCGCGTCTGATCTATTTCAACAGCACCACCAGACGTAAAGATGATTCATCAGAGTTCTCTCTCTGATAGTAACTCTCTCCAGTGGGCAGTAAAGAGTGACCAGACTGGCTATCAGATGGCAAGGAGCAGAAGTTGGAGCAGCATTTGCCTTGCTCACTTTGTACTCGATTGTGTATCCAGGCGTTCCCGTCTAGACTTGCAGGGGTTGCTCGAGCATTTAATTACTTGAATCCCAATGAGCTGAAACTGCTTGGTTCAGGAGATAGCATAATAAAGGCATTCTCCTGAGGTGGCTATATCATTTTTTTTAAAGCTTTACTGACGAGCTAGAAATAGTCACAGATTTTAAATGTTGCCAGTGATTATATTCAAAAAGCATGGAAAATATGAGCCTACATTTTCTGCTACGCCCATGTTCCTTCAGGAGCAGCAAAAGAAGGGAATGTGGGCTTCACATGGAACTACCTAATTATCTGTCTGACTACACACCAGATTTGGCCACTGTTACAAATTATACCATATAATGGTCCAAAAAGGGGACTTAGAGGATGCTGAGCCCTCCCACTCCTGTATCACTGTGTAACCACATCAAGATTTGGGAGAACTGACTTCACCTTACCTCGAGTTTTTCAATGCCTGAAGTACTCACACTAGAGGTGTCTTGCCAATATCAAGGTGGCAAGAAGGATCAGACAAGCTAAGAGACTCAGCAAAGAGGGAAGCGTAAAATATTGCAAACTTGGATTCTGCATTTCACACGTATTTGAGGAAAAATCGGGTGTCTTCCAGCTTTGTGTATGCATGGTGTCACTGGGGTATCTGGCATCCAACTAAGCATGCGCCTACCATGTGTCAGTAATTGCAAATGAGATGATTTTCTCAAACTTCACAATCTTTGTATAGCGTTTTTCAGTTGTTTTTTTTTTTTTTTGGTTGGTTGGTTGGGTTTTTAAATATTTTTTCCACAGAATTTGCATGAGAAGGTGAAGGTTTCCCATGTAGCAGAAGACAAAGTGCTGTAGCAGAAGACAAACTGCATGGACTTGGGTACAAATCCAACTGGAGAAAAACATTACCAAAGGAATCCAGGTAGTCAGTGACTCATGTGAAATATAGCTTGACATTTGAGCGTGCAAGATGATTCGTGGGATGTGGCTTAAACAACTCCCAATTTTTTATGTCTCTTTATGGGGAGAGCTGTCAAATCTGGAATAGAATATATGATTTTTTTTTAATTTCAGGGTAGGAATTTTCTTTTTGATTTTCAGTCTGCAAAAGATGAGCACTTGCCAGTGCACATTTATACAGAGCCAAAAAAAAGAGAGCATGCTTGGGCCAAGCAGGAGCAGAATTAGTTCCAAACTCTGGTTTTTCTCCACAGCACGACTTATATTGATACATTCATTTTGTTAAATGGCATAACTTTATATTTTTCACTAGTTTAAGTAAGAAAAGGTTGTAATCCTTATGGTTCTGACTTAGGTAAGTAGAATAGGAATAAGAATTCTCCCCTTACAGATGGATAATTCTCTCCAGGCTTTCACCTCATTTTACACTATGGACTATATAAATATGACCCTTTTGCTACCTGGGAGATAATCTGAGCTGCAGTTCAATCAGCCTTATTTATTGCATGGGATTCTCTCACTTTAAATGTTCAGTTTTCTGGGATTACCTTCTCCTTAAGACCAAACATCTTCTGACTGGGTTTGCACCTGAGGAGATACGTGATAATTGATGCTAGGTTTGAAGAGTGGCAAAAATAACAACATAAGATCTGAACTTCCCTCATAATGCTTTCATTTCTCCTGGGGAGGTAGGATGGGTAGGAAAAGACATAATAGGCCCTCCAAGAAGCAGAGAGAAATAGAGAAAAATTGTGATAAACCTCATATTCTTGTCATAATTGCTTCTTAAAGTCACTTCACTGCTGATAAGGCTTGTGTGCTGCTTTTTCCTCCAAGCTCTGTTTAAATTCCTAGTTTAACCATACGTGCCTTCCCTGTGGTTAACAGTGATTTGACTGTGCCAGTAGCATTATTTTACTATCATAGAAGGATACTTGGAGGTGATAACACTGTGCAGTGCAACTTTGCTTTGCATGGTACTTGCCTGTTTCTTTAATATATTCACTTTCACTTGTAATTCTAATTTGGAAAGACAAATGCCATAATCCATGGATAATTAAGAGTCTAGACTAATTCTGTCATGTCAGTGCTTTCTTAATCTGCCCCTAATCAGATTAAACACCTTAATTTAGACGTTATTGACATTGTAGATTGCAGAACTCCAAGGAAGCTGCTACAGTGTATCATATAGTTGGAGTTGTTGTGAATTTACTGGGCATTTATAACCTGTAATATTTTGCAAAGAGGATAAAAAATGAATTAAGGAATCCAAAAGTATATTCTAACATAAGGAAAAATGAAAGTACCCATCTGTCAAGATATTAACTCTATTGGCTCACTTATCTTTTCAAGAGCGAGGTCACTAAAAGAAAGTAAAGATGAGGGAATTATTTTCTCAAGAACTTCTTGCTGCAGCTAAGAGTTGCACAATGAGTCGTACTGTAAATATTAGTGAATCAACAAAAAATCAGTCCATTAATTAGAGAACCCACAAGCTGTTTGTTCTTTATTTCAAAATCAAGTGTAGTCACAAATATTTTGGTATAATTGTTGGCAATAGCCAACATGCAGGAGGACTGGTTTAAATTTGGAATTTCTGTTTTGTAGCCAACCCTGACTCACTAACATGGTTTATACCTAATAAGAATGTACTTTGATCGTGGGCTGGTTGTGTGTTGCTAATGGGATTCCATGGAATGAATCCATAAATGATACCTCAGGATATATCAGGAAAAGTCTTCTAGTGAAGATGAAGAACTTGTAAGTATAAAACTGCATCAGCAATTGTGACCGAGTTTTATTTTTATCTCTGTCCCAAAATATACTTGAATAATTATCATTAGCTTTAAAATACATTCTCCCTCCATGGTTTTGTTAATTCTCTTCTAACTACTTTTTCTCTTGATCAGAACAATATATTTTTAAAACACTTGATTTGAGAGTGTGTACTTCTGATGATGCCAGTCAGTTCTGAACACAAATTAAATTGTGACCTTGATTCTGGAAGGTTACGACTGCTTTGTTCTTAGTCTTTGCTTACAGCATCAGCATTTGGCACATCACAGGTAGTGCCCATTCTCTCTTGAGTCTGCTTTTGCAAAAGAGGTCATCACAAAGCATCTGTAGTCTCACTTGGAATATCCTGTCAAGAGCTGCATTTAATTTTTAAGTTAATGTAACTCTTGCTCTGATCTTAAAACAGAAGGCCAGATTTATCCTGAGTGAAATGCTTACTGAATTTGTTTTACTCTGGATAAGTTTATTTCCCTGTGTCAGATTTCAGCCTAAAGCAATTGCTTCTGAAACTTTATTTTGCAATGTCTTATATATGTTTGCAGAAATATTTCTCTCTGTAAAAAATGCCCAAAAGCTGTTGTACAACATGGTACAATGCCATTAAAATGCAGACTCTGTGAATTTGAAATACCACTGGACAATTGATGATAGAACAATGGAGGAGATTAATTTATCTTAAAGAATATTATGCTGTTCTTCATGTCTCTCAGACCCACACAAAGTACTGAATCAGATTTTTTCCATTATTGGCACTATAAAATTTAACTGATAGCCACATAAAACGTACTTGTATAATATGCATCAATCACAGATGCTGTAATCTGAGCAATAATAGTGCTAACTTGGGTTGGAGAAAAAGGCTACTATGTTGTAGGTTGTGTTCTTTAATGTCATTTAAGTACTCCTGATGTTTGTACCCTTTAGGCTTTGCTCTTAAGCTGCAAACAGGGAAAGAAGTGAAGGGGAGAGGAGGAAGAAAAGATAGAAATTATTGTGCTCATACCAAATGCTAGGCTAAGAAAATCTCTCAGCTAACTGTTTGTAAGATGGACTAGCTACACGGTTGTAAACTAATTAGGATATAATTCCCACCGTTTGATATTAGAGTTGCTACAAAACTTTGTATCTAACCTTTATTACCAAATGCATTCTGCACTACAGATCAAAATTAACATTTAAATTCGGCCTGCTGACTCCCCTGCCAAAAGCCCAATTCAGTTTCCAGAACTTTGCACATTCCTATTAAAATGGGAGTTTTTAAGGCTATAATTTTTCTCTTTTTCTTTGTTACACTTGCATAATTCTCAGAACTGCTTCTCTTTCCTTTGTATACCAATTACAGTTCTCCTGCTGGTCTAGATGGGGCACAGATAGAACCCCAGTATAAATCATCCACTGACTCTTCATGAATGGCTTTTAACTTGCATGTTATCCATTCAGGGTTTTTTTCAAGTTGTCCCTTCCTCTTCTAGTTTATATATAAGGTAATGAAAATTGTTCCCCTATGCCCCTAAGGCCTTAGGATCTTACCTTTATTTACTAGAAGCTCAGACCTGAACCAAGCAGGTGGTGCATATGCTTGTGGCTGGGTGTAACTCTGGTGACAAGGACAGTGGTGTTCAGAGTGTTAAAGATATATATTGACCCACATAAGGATCCCAGGTTGTCCAGAGACATACACCCTAGCAAGATGGCAGCCTTAATTGCATAAAAAATTAATAGAATTAATGTTTTCACTTCTTGTTTTAAGGTTTTTTTGAGAGAGGACAAAGTAGCGAAGAGACTTTTAAATTAAATGACTATTTTAAAAGTCCACTTAACTCAAAAGATTATACAAATTACTGCATCTGTAATATGATAGTTGTTATGGTAAGGTTTGGTTTGCTATTGAGTAAATAGTCTCCAAAATCCTGTTGACAATTTCAGACTGCAAAATAACCATTTTATTCTGCAGTTCTTCTACATGCATTTTGTAAGTATCACCCTGTATTTGTGATATTAGAAGTGTTATTTTTTTCATCTCTGTTCTTATTCAGATTGTAAGGAGAGGTCAACCAACATTCAGAAGTAGAAATGTAATCCACACTGGGGTGACCTCTCTTTACCCTGTTGAAAACAGAAAGTCATGCAATGCTTCCAGAATGTCTGTGCTTGTACCCTGTGTTCCTCAAAAACATGCACCACGTGTCACTGGGTGTTCTGGGCTTGGATTTTTGATCCTCCTGGTGATGATGAAAGCTTTTTCCTTACTCTTCTATCTGATTTCAGTAAGACTTCCTATTATTTTCTGTTTAGGCTGAAGCTGGAACTTGCCATCCAACTGTGTTCTTGTTTCACCTCTGATGTGTTCAGTTTGTCTGCACTCCTTAGGCTTCTAGAAAACAGTGACAATTCTTTTCAATTTATTAGAAGGACCTTCCTGATACGAGTAGTTCATTCTAGAAAAGTTCCTCACTGTTGTGGTGTTTCAGAAATATCTCTAAAGGAGAGAAGGTGTTTAAAATTTCTATTATTGTGTCAGTGTTGATCAGGCTTCTGCAGCCAAAAGTATTTCAAGTTTTTGAAGGAGATTTGTTGTTTAAGGCCACCTTATGCCTGATGTCACTACTACAGCACCTATCATTTTCTAGATATATAAAAACACTTGAAGTTTATAAAAAATATTTCTGGAATATTAACAGATGTGCAATTTTTTTGCTTCTTTAACAAAACCTTGTATTTCTGTTACTGAGTAATGTCATCAGCAAAATGAAGGTCACTCAAAATGGGTTATGCCCATTTATGATTATCTTTCTCTTGATTCCAAAAATAAATAATGTAAAAGTAGCAGGGCATAACAGCACCTTGTTTTACTCTTTAGCTTCCTCTGCTAATTCTTGGATGCTGATCATTCCCTCTGTACAATCCGTATGATTACAAAGGACAGGGAGCATTTTGATTACACTGTCCTATCACTTCCTAGTATTTTTTTTCACAAAACTATTTCTCAAAAGGTGTTTTGGTTAGAAATGCCTTCTCTCATAAAAATTATTTATTATCCTGCAGTTTATAAAGAGATTTAATATTTTTCCCTTGAGAGGGTTATTTTTCGTACCTGCAAAATTCAAACTTTTTTGTTTTACTGAACAAAAATGTATAGAGAAATAATTCCCATTTATGTGTCATATAGTTGGTAAGAAAAATTATGCAAACATATAATTATGAGATATTTGTAAAATGGAGGAGAGAGACCTCTACAGTAAGTTGAATTATCACCTTATTCAGTGAATATGGCTGAAAATTTTCCCCAAAACAAATGCACGTACACATCTATAATTTCTGTTCTCCAGTCTGCTATCACTGCAGTTGTCAGAGTCACAAAATGTGCACAACATCTCCAGCAGTGTCATATCTCTGGCCTACATGAGGTGCAGTGTTTGACTTTGTTCTCTTCAGGATACCTGTCATCTACAAAGCAGACAGCCTGCAGCTTCCACAATCTGGCCATTTTTACATCTTGGCAGTGCTCTGAGAGAGCTACTTATTCACAGGACGTACTTGTCATCATCACCAATTCTTCATTTTTTTTGTATTTTCAGAGCATCACAGGTAATAACAGAATAGAGTACTTGATAATCTGAAATAGACCTTAAGATACGCTTGTTTGGAGGTGTTTCACACAGCTTCTTCAATATTTGTTTGTATCCAGAAAAAAAGGATTCAGCTGGCTTCTAGCTCTGCTTTCCTCTTCATCTTTCCTGGAGTTCTGCTCTTTAAACCTTAGCATCAATTTTTGCGGCTAGCAGAAAAGATGATACTTTCAAACCTTGAGCGAGTCCAGTCCAATTGAAAAATGCAGGACAATGCTTCAAAGCCCAGGATTTACTAATAAGATTCATAGAACCCAAGGCTCCTATCATTTGAACTAAGTCTTGCAAACTTACAGATCCTGGTCCTTTTGGAAAACATTTTGCAATTTCACAGTTAATTCCTACTGTAAGTCTGATATGATACTATAAAATATATATGTTTAATGCATATGTTGTAATAATACCATCATCAAAAAGTTAAAATATACTTAGTATGTATTTGATAAGTTAATTAGGAATGGATTGGCAAAGCTGTTTCAACAAGCTACGAATATATGTGTTAAGTTAAACAGCTCAATTTTTTTTCCCTGTGTGAAAGTCTTCATGATAGCATAATGTTACAAAACTGCAGGCCAGAATTTGGTTCACTGATCTGGAATGAAAAGGTATGTATTGTTTTATAAGATATATTACATATATGTGATACAGAGAAAAAAAAATATTTTTGCATTCTAGTTTTCTAAATATTTGTTAAAAAAAAAAAGATCTTGACTATGGCTTCAGGAATGTAAACAGGAAATCTGCTCAGTGGAATGGATATGCCTAATACCAGTATAGGGTTATTGCCCTGCCAGTGGAAAAATGAGCTTCTTTGTACCAATTTCACAGCAACAAGAAAGTTGAGGAACCTTTTGAAAATGCAGGAGGTTTGAAAGGCAGAGTGTTTGCCAAGTGTGCTTCTGAAAACAACTTTATACAGAAACTGCACTGAAACTTTTCCTAGACATCAAATCAGTCATGGATGTTTGTAGAAAGAATTACTCAGATCCCTTAAGGAATTTAAGCATCTAATGATTTTGAGGCACACCAATTGAGATTTTCAAGGATCTTTAACAAGTTAGATACTTTGCTCCCTTTGGCATAATCTATTTAGTCAATTTTGGGAGGAAAAAAAAGGCTCTTGTAAAGACTGAACCAAAAAAAAAGAATCTATAAAGTTACTGTTAATGACTATACTAATGCAGTATTATTCTGGAAAAGCATTTTTCCAAAGTAGGGGTAATCTAAACTACAACTCCTAAAAGACTGAATTATATCGTTTAAGGACCACATTGCACTTTAGTAATCATATCTGAATTTGATTATTTTAGTAATGAAAATACGCAATTAAAAAGAACAACAGAAGAGAGCATAAAAGGTGAGGGTGAGTCTGAAAGCTGGACTTAATTTTCCTATACTATTGAACAAAGCAAGCCAGCCTGAATACAATACTTTATCTATAGAACAGAGACTTTGAAAGCAAAAATGGTTTATTTCACACAGCAATTTAACTCAGTTCAAAGACACACATGATTAAGTTTCTTGCAGAGCTCTGGTGCAACCAGGTACTGACAGATGAAACAAGTATTTTCATTTTTGTTTTACTACCTGCCATAGTAGTCAATTATACCTGATCATACAGAAATATATCATCATTTTTATTAAAGCCCATAATTTAATGTCAAGATGTTAACCTTTTCCCGTATTATTTTCTTCCTACAGTTTTCTGAGCATATGGCTCTTAACCCTTCCAGCTAAACTCCTCATGTTTTAACTGCAGATATCCAGAATAGACGTTTCTCACAAAGATAACATTCATTCTCCCTTTTTGAAAAGCTTCTTGAACTTTTAAACTTCCCTCAGCTTTCTTCAATAGATGATTTGTTTCACTTATTTTTCTGCTTTCCATTTCTAATTTTCAAGGCTGCAATTAAAAATCAGTTTGACATTTTACCAATCAGAAGCAAACAGGTAAGTAATAAAAGACATGGAGTCTAATATGTTTAGAAACTGTGCAAAAACTCTGGTATTTTCATTTTGTAGAGGAAACCCAGACTTTGATAGACTAGCAGAAAGAATTACCAATACTCCTTCTGTTGTTAAGTTTCACTGGAGAGCAATAAATATTAAACAGAGGGTTAAACAGAAGGTAGAAGTTTGAGACCAGTTTTCAGCAGGTTTCGTTTAAATTTGTCAAAAATAAGTTCTGCAGAAAGTGTTTGGCTTGCATTTATAAGAGTGAGAATTCAGTCACTACTTTCACATCACATGGAGGCAATAAAGATAAAAACGAAGGCAAAATTTTACACTATATTAAGACCCAATTTGTAAACATAAAACTATCCATACGGGTTCCTTACTTGTCATTCCTTTCATCTGTAATTTACTCCTCATTTATAATTTTGGACTACTCTGTATTAAACATTTTCAATTAGCAGAGCTTTTCAATTTAGCAACTTAAATTAAACTTTTGATTTAACAGTTCCTGCAAAAACTTTTGTGAGATGTAAGAAAGCATTTTATTTGACCAAAAGACTCCAACTGTTAACAAAATGAGAACCTGACAATATTTTATGATACTGGCTACAGTTCAATAGCTACCTATATAGAATACAGTCTAGCCTGTTACATAATACTTTTGGTGTTTTTCTTACGCATATAATCATGAATGCCATCAGTACATAGACCTCACTGACGGTGATAATCTAAACAAGGCAAAATGATTTTTTAAAACCCACAAAGAATTGTATTTAATATTTTTATCTTCCCAAGGCTATGCCGGGAACAGAAATTAGTACATGATCTCAGACAAATTGCATTAAACCAAATGGGAGCTTGAATAAAAATAATAATATTTAAGTTATAAAATGTCCTACTTGAAAATGTTTAATCCAAATGACTTATTTTTAGTACTGCCAAGAGCAATACGCAGATATTTGCAACTACATTACTGAATTTCTGCTTAAAGCTGAATAAAAGGCAAATGCTCTACTGCTTTTATAGAGATTACATTTATATCCATATGCATACATATATGTATCTTTATGGTGTTCTCATTCTGGTGCACAGGAGTCCATGTGTATATGGAGGAAGGGCAAGTGGGACTTATATCAGTATTTAAGGTCAGAATATGCCAGTTGTTTCCAGCAGAAGGTGAGAGACTGGCATGGGAGTTGGGATTGATCCAGTGATCCATAGGATCTGCAGCACACAGCACAGCAGATATGCCAGGCACATACTTAACCTAGAAATCTTATTAGTTCTTCAGACTCTGTGCTGTGGCAAAACTTACAAGGGCTCCTTTTTATGAGTCGAAATACACATTTATGAGTAGTAAAATTTTGCTTAACTGATATCTCCTTCAAAACTGAGTAGCCTGGTAAGAAAATGCCAGGATATATACCCCAAATATACACAGAAAATGACTGTTTTTCTTAGTGTGTGAAGGAGACTCGTCAGAAACTGACAGCTCAGTTTTAGTTTCTTTATGCTGAGACCCTTCTACACTCTGTTAAGGGGAGAGAACCTTAGCAATGGCTTAGAAAAACTCCCTAATTTCTTGCACAGTAAGCTTCCTACTCAGCAAACTACATAATTTAGGGGTTTGTTTATCTGGGATTCCTCCTCTCCCCAGTCGGGTGTCCCTGGGGAGTTCTGGGGTGCCAGGTAATGTGTGCTCCTGTGTGGCTGCTCCCTTTCCCCAGGCTAAAAGAGCCACGGTTCTCAAGAAGTCCAAGAGTTGCACACACCATGAAAACCCACATGAAATTGCTTCCACTGAGCCAAAAACATAGATTCTATATGGCCTCAGTGCAGGTGAGGTATAGAAGGGTTTTGAAGTCAGCTTAAGCCCTTTTTAGAGGTTAAAATAAACTACAAATAACATCGACTGCAGCAACATATTTTTCCCTTCAAAAAAAATTAGGTTCTTTATTTTTCCCTCATAGTACTCATGGGATGTTTTTTTTCCAATATTTTATATAGTGTTTTCACTGAAAAAAAATTCTAGCAATATAAAAGATTTTTAGTACATGGTAATAAGAGCAAGAAAAATAACGTAAGTGTAGGAAATTTAAGAGCCTTTTAATACGGGTTTTTCTGGCAGGTTTTGTTTGTTTGTTTTTTTATTTGTTTGGGTTTTGGTTTGGTTTGGTTTTTTTAAATTTTGGTAGTAGACATGTAAAGCAAAAGAATTAAAGGTCTGCTTTTGCCTTGTTGACACAGATAAACTTTAACAAATACAAAAGCAGATAGGATTAAGCCAGAGCTTAGCATGCAATGAACAGGAGCAGGGCCAATTCAAGGCTGAAATAGTGTTACCTTACAATTTTGATCCAAAACCATGTCAAATCGGTGGCACAGTTTTTACGAAGTTGTGTGATTCACAAATTAAATGTTCCTTCAAAAGTGGTCATTATTGAAGTTCAGTATAAAACTAAAGAATAAAATACAAGAGACTTAATTAATATATTTAGTGTATGAACAGTAAAGAAAAGAATAAAATAAAGTTACTTGTAATAGGTTTATTTAGTGTGTTGCATATACATATTTTGAGCTATGTTTTTTCTACATAATCTACTGAATGTGAACCCATGCAAAATGTGGTTCTCTGGTTACATTTTCTGGGAATTGGAGCTTTGTTTATGTCAGGTTATGTACATCAAAATTTTTGCAGCACATGGCCTTCTAATCTGCCAGAATCCTAGCTGCCACTTAGTAAATGACTATCCAAATATCTTCTCCTGAGCTGCTTCACAGAAGAATTTCAGCATTATTCTTAACTGGGCATAGTACCCAAAATAGTTTTGGAAATACGTGTTGAACACTTGAGAGAAGTGGGTTTTAACTGCTAACAGTACTCAGGAAATTTCAGTAGCTGAATTGCATCGTGCATTCATGTCTATATAATTCATTTTAATTTCTTAGCACCAGTCATCTCAGTTAATTAAAAAAATTAATTTCCTAGATTACTAAGATTAGTAAACTTAGATTACTAAACTTAGATTGTTTAAAGCTTTGTAAAGAATCACAGGAAATATCTACTGCATAAATAAGTTCATGGTCATTTGTGTTATAATTAAATCACTGTTTTCTTGTTCAGGCATGCTGAACCATCTTTAGGACATTAAATTTCATTAATTGGTTCATGATGTGTTGCTTCAGTGTTCCTTTCAATTCTGTCACTCATTTTGAGACAAAATGAAAAAAAAAGGTGAGGGGAAAGTGGCTATACATGCATTGGTTGCTTAGTTTGCAATCTGAAATCTACTTCTTGAAAGACTTATAAAAACAGATAAACAAAATCTTCACACTGTTGTCCAGCTCAGAAATTCTATTCAGCAATTAAATTATCTTTACTTGTTTCTACAGGTTGTGGTTTGTTGTTCTAGTAGCGTTTTAGTTGATTTAATGCACAAAATGTCGGGAGGGGTGTCAAGATTTTTGACTTTAAGCAAATTAGATGTCACAGCACGAGAACAAAGTGTGGGGGACTTTTAGGTTCCAACCAATTACTCGGGCAGCACAGATGGCCTGTCTGCTTATTAGTTATTCTCTGACAAGTCAGAGGTCAAAATGGGAACAATATCAAATGAGGATTTGGATTATTTATTCAAGACAAATTCAACAACAACCTTGATATTTTCCTTAAAATGCTGCAAACGTGCATTTTTTTTAAGCAAAATTATGAAGAATGTGGCAAGGCTAAATGAAAAATTGATATGAGAAGTAATTAATGTGGCTGGCTAGCATTGTGTAAACTCATGAGAACAATTGTCATAGAAGAAGTAATGGGTTTACCTTTCTTTTGCTTTATCAGGTAGCCAATATTTGATTCATTTGCCTTTCCATTAGGAAAATGCAATATGGATCAGATGTCTTCTGATATAAATAAGTGCAATTTATAATAATGCAGAGGAAGCTGAACAAGACTCAGTTTTTCCATTGAATTTCTCAGTTGGTTGTTTCTGCTCTCTGTCTCCTTATTTCTGGTTGCTTCATATAGTCATTAATGCACTTTCAGCTATCAGGGTGCTGCCTTTGTTCTTGCAGACTATCCTAAACTAATCCTTTAGTCCTTATTCCTAATTTCTAACAAACATGCAGCCTCACACAGTAGCCTTCTGTTCTTGAAGTTATTGTTAGAAGAACTGTAATTACCTAAGCCTACCTGAGTTTGAATGATAGGCTACAGCAGTAAATTTAAGTAGATCTGCGATGGAACAAATATGTACACAGAAGGAAAATCAAGGAGAAAAATCTCAATAGTATGGAGACATTCTTGGTATGAAATTGTAACTTAGTTTTGCTTCAAAATGACTGTTTCAGTAGTTTGTTTTCCATTCCTCAAAATAAATGGTATAATGGTTAAATGACAGAATCCATCAATTTCGAAGAAATGACAAAATTTAAACTGAATCATTAAACAACTTGCTTTATTGAGTAATTTTGAACCAAAAGTGGTAATTTATAAATTATGACAAATGGCATATTGTCACGACTCCTGCCTTTTCCACAGTTCCACCAATACTTTTCTCTCAAGAATAGCTCCTTACTCATGTTTTATTATCTCTTTCTCTTGGCAATGAAACTTTGAAACAATTAATGGTTTAGTCACTTAATTTGCCAAAGAGGTGATCTTGCCAAATAGATTTTCAAAAAGCTGAATAGAGAGAAAACTAATTAAATTACCTTTATAATGATTCTAAGAATTCCTGCTTTTTATCATGGGCTCCCTACCTGATCCTACAGCTGTCACTCTTTGGATTAATGCCATATCTGTGTATTTTTCACACTCAGAATTTATGTAGATCTTCCAAGATTGGGGGATTGGTGAATAGAAGTTGTGATGACTCCATAATCTGTCCTCGCTGCCGCTCCTTACTCCTCACAGTTTTCCCCAGCTCCAGTGTGGGTCCTTCCCACGGGCCACAGTCCTTTGGGATAAACCTGATCCAGTTCCTTCAGGTCACATCCCCCTGCTCCACCACAGAATCCTCCATGGCTCCAGTGTGGTTTGCTGCTCCACGGGCTGCTTCAGCATCTGCAGCACCTCCTCTTCCTTCTCCTTCTCTCACCTTGGTGCTCATATGGCTGTTTCTCACACTATTTTTGGTCCCTTCTCTCTCTTTCCAGCATTTTCTTCCCTCCCTTAACTGTGTTTTCCCAGCAGTGTCACCAGTGTTGATGTCCTGTGGCACATCCATCGTGGATCTGGCTGTGTCCAGGACAGGGCAGCCCCTGGATTTCTCTCACAGAGGTCACTCCTGCAGCCTCCTTGCTGCCAACACCTTCACACAGACACCCCACACTTAAATACATCATCCCTCTTTTCTTGTAGCACTTTTAAGGTTTTGCAGTGCTGGCTTCCCCACTTCGAATCTCATATTTACTTGCAATCCATCAATAACCTAATTTAAGATTGAATCTTAGTGATTAGGCTGCAAATGTGCTCTTTGAAGCTTGTACTTGTGGGAGATGTGGGATTTGCTTCACGTGTGACAAGCTGTATGAGCTGCATAATATCATTTGCTATCCCTCACTGGTATAGGTAATTCCTGATTCTCCTTACTCTAGAAAAAAATCCAGGAGTTTACAAGCTTTTTTATGCCTTGTATTCATCAACATTATTTTAAGAGTAATGAGTTTTGTTTTTTTTTAAATAAACCAGCAACAATGGACTCAGCCAGTAATGCCCATGAACTCTTATGCTGGACAGGCAGGAATAAAAATGACATTGTCTTTGAGGATGCTGCATGCCATACCCTGCTTACAGGCTCCCCAAGGAAGTGGTAGCAGTCCCAAGCCTGCCAGAGTTCAAGAATGTTTGGACAACGCTCTCAGGCAGAGGTTGTGACTCTTGGGGATGGTTCTGTGCAGGGCCAGGAGTTGGATTTGAGGAGCCTTGTGAGTCCCTTCCAACTCAGCAAGTACTGTGATGCTGTGATCCTATTTCATAAGTAGCTTGTGCTAATAAATACCATTTATTTCTCCATCCTAATCCATCAGATATTCATCAAACTGGACTGTGTGCTGTGAGACTTAGCTCAGTGAACTTATCTCAGTATTTATTTGAGTAATTCTGCAGTGATGGAGAGTTACTCTTGGCTTCCCTGCTGCAGCTCCTCATTGAATGTGCACCTGGGCAGGAGGGAGGGGCATTAAAAGTAGAATTCCACTACTGTGCCCCCTGGGAATAAAAATTAATGGGAGTTCCAGCAGAGTAATGTCTCATACAGGCTTTGGAGGAAGAACTTTGCCTTGACTTGGGTGAAAGCAGGAGGATGCACAGGATGCACCCTCTCTCTTAAACGTGAAGGAAGTGGTGCCTCAGCTTTATGCAGCATATCTGTTTTGTTTGGCAATGCATAATGAAAATTTCCATCTTACAGGTGGGGTTTCGAGTCACAGACTAAATGGTTTGTCCCAAGTCACGTAGCTGAAACAAGGAATTGCATTTGGATTTTTGAAAATGTAAGCCAAAATCTTTTTCTGTGTTCCATTTTTCAAAAAATAACCAAAATCAAACCAAAAACTAAAAAGTCATTGAAATTGCAATGGAGTATGAATATTATAAACCCATCAGTTATTGAAATTAACTTCAATGGTTATTAAAATACACAGAGATTTAGACAGCCATTCAAATGTATGTTTTCGTATGTATTTGTGTTTAAGTAGGATAAAGCTCAATAGTGCTTGTTCCCTACATTTTGACCTGGACTTGTTTCTAATTTATGAACCCTAATATTTAGCAATTTAAAGGCTAATGTTGTTTATAGATGTTGAATGCTAATAATTCTGTTCTCTTGTATAAATATGTATTTACATTGGAAAACCCTTATGAAGCTGAATTAAAGGCAAATGCAAATATCCGGGTTAATTTTTGCACATTTTCAAGTACATACGAGAAGGGAAGAGCAAAATTGGTCATTATGAGTACATAGTGATGAAAAATGGCTAGACACAATAAAGGATAATTTCTTTGGTTTCCAGAGCATAATGGAGTATGAATCATATTTAAAATTAATGACTGAGAAGACAGATCATGATTTGAATGTCATCAGTAGCTATTTTACTCCTCCCCAGAGCTGCAACAAGCCTTTTATGAGAGATGAGTTCCTGCAAACAAGCCCTTCTAAGCTGTCTGGAAGCTCCTAATTTATAACAGAGCTTTAGAAAATGTTTTGTTTTTACTTTTTTCCATGCTTGGGGTAAGGGTAGCAGACTGGGAACATCACCTTAGTGTCCAACAAGTAATGTGCAGTTATTTGCCTGCAAGTAGTTTTTCAAACATAAATTTTTGAGGGATAACGTTGGCACCACGTGTCCATGCTATTGTTTCTATGTAAGTGAATCTTTAAATTCTGTCACTGGTAAGTGGGGTAGATATTAAGTAAAGATAATGAGTCAACAATGAGTCCTTTTCAAGAAAAAGGCATCCTGATGTTTGTGATAGTGAAAGATACTGAGCAGCAATGAAAGGGGGAAATCAGGGTGTTTTTTTATTTCCACCTGTATGTAAAGTAATTTTCTTTTTCAGCATCAGCAACGGTCCTGTATTGAAAGTTGAAGTCTGCTATTCGAGATCAAATTTTTGCTAAAAGATGAAGCACAGCTTTTGTTTCCAATGACTTCAGGTTAGACCTTTTCTGACATTCAAACTTGGTGTTTATTGAAGCTGTTGTGTACTCTCAGCTCACAGGTTGTCCTTAAGCTTTTGGAGTTATTACAGTGGTGTATTACCTTTCATCCTGCCCACCAAACCTCTCATGGCTCATTTGCCGTGCACAATGATGTTCTGAGAGACTGTTTTTATTTTTCAGTAACTTATATCACAGAGTAGCTCAGATTTGGTCATAACTCTTATTTTCACTGACAGGCTCCTCTCTGCTCTTCCTTTTGGAGCTGGCTCTTGAGGGGAGCACTCATAAAGCATGGCCACTTAGGATCTCAGTTTAAAGGACCTGCCAAATTACACCTCCAAATAGGCACGAAGGCAGGATCACACGTTGAAAGCAGGCATTGGAATGGTTTATTTTTACAAGCAGAGATAGACCAGAAGGGATACTTTCATGTATAATACCTAAAATAATAGCCGGACTTCTGGTTTAGTGCATCATTCTTTATGCTGCACTGTCCTGTTTATAGTCTTGTAATGTCAGAAAAACACTTTCTATTGTATTTAGGTTCTCTTATTTTATGGCAATATCTGGAAAGATACAGAAGCAATTCTGCTAAAGGTAGCTGAAATTTTGTTGAGAAATGTTCCCCTTCACATCATTACAGTATATTGTTTTGCAGGAGCTGGAATGGGTAAAGTCAAAGTTAAGAACTCTGGTGATCTGTAGCCTGGCAACTACAACAGTGGCCTGAGATTTGGAAGGAATAGATATGCTCAAGTTATTGCTCTGGTGAAAAGAATTTCTGGGGATATATATATACACACACACGTGCGTGTACACATAAATGTGTGTATTTTATAGATATATATATGTGTGTGTGTGTATTGTATGAAATAACAAAAAGTAAAATGATCTCTCTGCATACTACTTTTGTACATCCTAGGGCACAGTATCCTGACTACTACGTGTCAGGATTCTGTCAATTTAATAAATACATCCTAAAACAAAAAAAGAAAGTATTTGAATACACCCTACCCCAAATTTTGTATCACTTTCTTGATAGGCTTTCTCTTTTTTCAGTGTGATGAAAAGCTAGGTGTCAAAAATTGGAATTTAAAAAAGAGGAGTGATTGCTGTCTCTTGATCAGTTTTAATGTTATTTTCCATTGTCACTACCAAGGAGGCTTATGAGCTACACGGAGTGAGCTACATCCTCTGTTCCTAATGACTCCTCCCTTAACAAAGCACAAAGACTAAAGGAAAGTACCCATCTTTTCCACATCTTGGAAGGGTTAGTAATGGTGGGAAGTTCATGAGAATATGAATAAATGGAAGGCATCCTCTGGTGTAGGAAGACAACCAATGCAACTTATAAAACTGCTGCTTCTAAAATTAGTTGTCTCTAGGCATGTCTCTGTTGCACTTTTTATTTTGCATAAGCCACACCTGCTACAGCGTTGTTCTGTGTAGGAGTGGTTCTGATGGCTTAGAAAGACAACCCAAATTATGTGTGAACAGCTAGTTCCAATGCTCATAGAAACACATTAGGAAAACATTATGCAGAAGCAATAATTTGAGATCCCAAACACGTTTTTTCCCCATTAACGATATTTTAAAATGCAGAAGGCACTTCTGTGAAGCATGAAGGATGGTCAGGGTTAGCTAATGAGGCTGATAGGTAGTATTGCTGCATGCTTGATCTGCCTTGGACCCTAATGCTTATTTGGACATGTCTTATTATTGTGTGGGTGTTAAGTCTGTCCCAGCTCATCATCAATAGATCTATGGTCATTCACAGTGTTTATGTCACTGTCTCGGGAAGCTGGAACAAAGTGATCAGGATGTAGTTTGCAAGGTTCATACAGAAAATTTCTCATGGACAATCTGAGCAAACTAATTGCTGGCATTAACATGGGAGTCGTATGAGCTGTGATAATGACACAGATAATGAACCCCCACACCTCTGGCCATCAGTTTATTACCTACAGGGTCAGTAAAGAATTTATTCAACCCTGAGTTGCATTTTATAATTGGCTATTTGTACCTGGGAAGATTTTGGTACTGTACAGTATCTTCAGATATCACTCATTGACTGTAAAAGGGCTTTAAGTGCATCAGAAAAAAGAATGGTGGGGATCCACTGTCAAAATGTGTTGGGAAATGGAGAGTCAAAACCCCCATAATTTTCAGTCATGGATCTTTGAGCTTTAGAGAAAACAGTCTGAACTGACAGCTTGGCAATAGCTTAGGAGATTTATAAAAACTGTATCTCAATAAAATGGTGTAACTTGATGTTGCATGAACATACTGGACCAAGTAGGGCAAGTGCTTTGCTAAGTGTAGTTCTGTTTTGTTGATATGACTGCTCAATCTCATAGACAGACAGCAACATTCAGGCTGCATTCCTTTTTTAGCTGTATGAAAAGCCTGGGGAGAGTATGATTTTAATTTAAGCTGGTTTTGCAGAGGCTATCGACTTGGGTTTAGGCAGTTTGAGTTAATGATCCCAGGAACAGAGGCACAGCTGCCTGTCAGCGTCAGAAGTTAAAACCATGCCCACAGCAAAGAATTCTGCCAGCATCTCCAGTGTGAACTGTGACTTAGTGCTTGGTCAGAGCCAGGCCCCTTTTCCAAAAAGAGCTCTTGTGCAGGAGCCTCCGAGCTGACAAGGGGTGCTCCTTCCTGCCATTTTGGTGCTAGTTCTCCATTTTTAAAAACACATTCCTCCAGCCAGTCACCTGTAAAAGGTGGAAAAATGATTCTCGTAGCCCCGAGGTGGCCAAGAAGAGTTTCCTAAAGTATCCCTTATCTTGCACTACTCATTTAAACAGGGAGCTGCTTGGCAGGGCTGGTTCTCAGCTGGCTATCAGCCCAAGGATTACTGGAATTCCACTTCAGGAGTTTTGGTTAGACATTTTAGCTGAAGGAAAATTCCTTAGAATAGACCTAAGTTTTGATTATACCGGTCTAAAATGTGATCCCAAATCTCCTGCTCGCTGGTTTAGTGGCATGGCTCTTATTTGCATATTTTTAGGGATCATGGGACTACTCCTGTTTGAAACAGCTCTGCCAGTAGCTTCAGCTAAAATCAGATCAAATATCCACTACGGTAAAACGTTCTGGATACTCAGCACACACCCTTTAAGATAAGTAGCTGTAGCTACCGTCCTATTTTTCCTGGACAAATGAGAATAAAAAGATGTTTATCTTTCGAGAAAGTTTCATAATAAAAGTACATATCAGCTTAGCTAAAGTAGAAGTAAATCAAATCAGGTTTAAGTTATTCCAAGTGTTTTTCTTATCTTAATTAAAAAAAAAAAAAATCAAATGGAAACCAATTTAAAAAAAAACCCCAAACCCTCAATAATAGTAAAGAAACATACAAAGAAATAATATTTAAAAATACCTCTATTTAAGTTTTACCTTTCCAATTATTTCTGGCTCCAAAATTACTCCATGAGTAAAATTCCGTGAAGTAGATTAAAGGTTTTCATTTAAATAGTGGAAAGCAGTTGTAATTTTTTTCCTCCAAGCATCTTAAACCAGAGATTTTTCGATCACTTTTTTAACATAATAATTGGAAAAGCATTTGCATAGTCTGTTTTTAATCTGGCTAGTAATGAGTTCACTAAAACTACACATTGATTTTATTATGAAAGTCTCAAGACAACTGTAAGTTTTCAAATCAGTCTAAGAATTTGGTTTTATAAGAATACAATTCTAAAAAATTGAAGTGGAATAACTCTGTAACTTTTTATAATTTAGTATTATTTCAAAGTATGATATTTGGCAATAAAGCTTCAAGGCAAATATTGCTGCCACAGCATGGCATAGCAGAGGGATATCTCAGCCATCCCTGCTTATTATGCCAGCAAACAGGTGAATCTCATCCAAAGATCTCTGTAAACTCTCCTCACGTGGTGGATCTGGGCCATAACTTTGCTAGGACCTTGTCAAACTATACATGCTGGGCTTTTTATATTCCTACAGGACATCCCATACACACTGGGTTTTCTTCTGGTTTCCCCAGGAGGAGCTGTGCCTTTCCACTGTGGTTCTCCAAGGAAAACAGCATCCAGCACCTGTCTGTCCTTGGCAGAGAGCTGCAGCCTGCTCACTGCCTCCTCCTGGGCAGATTTTAGGGCAAGGACACTTGCTCTGTATGCTGAAGGATTTGCTGGAACTGATACTCCTAGGGGCTGGAACAGAAATGTAAACTCAATGATCAGGTGACGTGGAAGAAAAGGAGAAAAAAAAAGTTGCTTCAGGTCTGCCCTACTGTCTGTACACTGTCAGACCTTGTGGGAATTTTAGATTAAGTTTGCTGCTTGAATTTTTGCTAGTAACAGGGGGGTACAGTATCAGGCAATTTTACAAGTGTGGCTGCTGCACTGAAATATTAAAAATACTTTTTTTTCCTTGTACTTTTGACCTGTGAGGCAGGAAAGTCCCTGTTCTGAGAATTAAAGCAGCAATGCAGTTTAGGTTTCAGCTTTGACAAATGGAGAGTTTTTGATATGACAATTGCTGGGTTAAGTATTTGTTTAAAACCAAAACCAGTATAGGCAGCTAAATTGCACCATCTGGAGCAAGAGGCAGATGTAAGCATCTTTATTTAAGAATCAGTTTCTTATTATTTATAAAAAATGTGTGGTATTGATTCACTCCTTTTTTTTTTTTCAGTGAGCATCATTCATGGGAAATAGCTTTGTGCAGACATCTGGAATAGAAATTTCTTAATCATTTTATATAATAAATCCAGAATAAATGCTAATTATTAATAGTCAAGATTGCTTAAGGATTTCAGACTAGCTGACAGCCTGAACAAAGCACAGGCAGATGCTTTAGACAGGCTGTAAGGAAGACTGATAATTATAAGCAAAGCCAGGGAAGTGACCTTTTATTGTGGCAGGAACTGCAAGCATCACCACACTCCTCACCACCACACACTGCACAAATTAGACCCATCCATTTACTCCATCTAGAGAACTTCGTTTTCCAGCTGGTACTCCAGGCCTTTCAGCTCTAGGCTGGGCATTCAGAAACTGAGGAACGTAAAATCATCAGTCATCTTCTAAATTTTATAGAGAAAGTGGTATTTTCGTGAGAATGCAGTCATTTTGTTTTTACAGTACTAATTTGTTGTCAATGATTAATGAAATGGTAATGAGTTTTTACAGGGCTTGACTGGCAAAATGACTTTATTCATTAATTGTTTATAGAAAAGGAGCATATGAGGAATAACTTATACGTGATCCTCAGAAACTTCTTAAACTTAATCCAAGTTTGTTCAAAGTGAATATATAAATATAAAGATAAAATAAGGCAGTAATCTATGTATATTCAGCCAGAAACAGACTATGATTTAGAGCTTTTTAGGATAAAAAATAATGAATGAAAAAGACTGCTTAATTAAAACTTAACATTAAGTTGTGCTCTTTTATAAAGGTCCATCTAATTCTGCACAATTTTTTCCAGACGGAAGGCATGAAAAAGATAGATTATACTAACAGAAAGAAAGAAAAAACTTCAGTGAGACTAAGGCAACCATTAATAAAGCAACCATTAGCACATTTATAGAGCTTTGATAGAGGAAGTTGTAGGAAAAGAAAGTATTTTAAAGAAGCTGCCACCAAAGAAACACAGAAAAGTTTAATTTTAAATATGTGGTTATTTTTTAATCTTAAGGACTCTGATTTAACTCCAAACATAATTTATGGTACGTACAATTCAAATGTCTGCCTAAATATAAACGTGCATTATACTGCCTATCCAAAGAAAGCTACTGGCTCAATTCTTGTGTTGTGACCTAACATAACAAGAAAGGCCAAAATTATTTGTTTTTCTGTGGATCTTTGTTTTTAGTGAACATGCAGTCAGCATCAGGATTTATCACAGTCGAAAAATTAGGCCCTGGCAATTCCGCTCAGTGAAATTTAATTTAGATTTAATTAGAGATGCACTGGAGTCAGGACACGTGGCTCCAAGAAGCTGTTGTTGATACTGAAGGGGTAAAAGTTACCCTTTTTTTTTGTTGGCACTCCCATTGACAGTGACCTGTGAAGATTTGCTTTTCAGGTTGGGTGGCTGTAGCCACCACGGGCTCAAACCAGTGCCTGGGGCAGGTGAGGGCTCCCATCAGCAGAGTCACAGGCATTTGCACTATCAGCAGCCATTCTGAGCAGCCTCTCCTCCTGGTCTTGTGTCTAAACTTGGTTTGTTACCTAATCCAGCTGCTTTTCACATTGATTTGTCATAATTATCTTCACACATCTGAGGACAGAACCTGATTAATCTCTATCACCAGCAGCTCCTTTATTTTTGTTTTATAATGATGAGCTATAATTTATAATGACTAAATAAAATTTGCAATGATTAATATGTTATTCCTTTAAAACTATCAGTTTTTAAAAACTACCTGTGTGTTTACCTTCTGTCAGAAAAATAGCTAAAATTCCTATTGGGACTCAAAAGCAATAAAAATCTGACAGAAAGAAAACCTATCTACAGGTTTAATAAGGTGGCTTAATGGTCTCAAACTGCTTTCAGAATATTTTAACTTTAATTAGCATTTTTGAAAACAGAGATGTTCAGCATGGCATAACCTTCTTCTCAGCTGAAAAAAACCAAGTTAGAAATTGATCTTTGTCCTACACATTGACCCAGCATTGTCTGGTGGTCTGAAAATCCTGTAACAGCACTGGAATGACTGAAGCATCCCTAAGACCAATACTTTTTTCCTATAAGGCAATGATGTTAGAGGTCTATAAAGGATTGCTTTTGCAATATTGTTTCTTTCAGCGGTGTTGTGCAATTGGGATATTTGTAGGTTACTGGTCGACAGTTCATTTCTGGATGGCAATTATACCTTTTTCATTACATTTAAGAGCTTTGCTACAGATGAGTAGCACATGGTATTGGCTAAGGAGATGAGACTTTAATGAGATATAGAACATGCCAAGAAAATGCATGTTAAATTGCAATGACATGCTTGTGTTGGTGGCATGTGATGTTGTGAAATTAAATTCCTGACAAGACAATAGAAACAAATGCACTTCACCAAGCCTGTAATCACCCAGCTTGTCCTCAAGTTGGTCCAGGAGACAGGGCAAGTGGAGGCTGCTGGGAGGGAGGAGGGTGAGATTGGGTTCTTGCCCTGTTCTGCTGTACGATTTCATAAAATAATTTCATCCTTTTCCTCTGATTTTGCACAGGGATGTAATGAGGCACAGTATTACTTACTTGAAGTTGTGAGTAGGACTGGTGCTACAGAAGAATCTCCCAAAAAGTGTTGTGTCCTTCTTAGATTTTCAAACAGCTAAACAATAAAAATAATCTACAATAGACTGTGAGTGATATGTGACTTGTAACCTGGAGCCTTGCACACTATTTAATTAGCACCACTGAAAATTTTCCATCTGGGAATACAAAAAACAGTCTTCTCTTCAGCTCAAGCAGTGGCTGTTGAGCCTGCAGAAGGAAACTGATAGCAGCACCCCTGAGTATCTCTGACACTTTGACTTTCATGCCTGGACTCCCAAATCACCCATTTTTTGTAAGGAAGAGTAAAACTAATAACACTAATAATATTGTTGTGAGTAGCTCACAAGGTTTGGATGGGTTTGGTAACATGGTTACTTTGTCTTGGGAGAGATTAAAGAAATTAAATGTTAGATTCCTAGCCAAGGAGTACAGATCCAACAGACATAACCTAGGCTGTCATGATTTGATGGGTAAAATGAAGCTATAAGTGTTCCATTAAGATTGTTTCTCTTGGGTCCTTCTAACACTCTCCAAGCTTCCTTTTGCCCTTCTCCAAATGCAGAGAAATCCATGCTAGAAAAATAAGCCATGTAAACATCTTGTTTTCCTACCATGCCTTGGTAAAACAGACAGTTAATTAAAAATGGCAGCTTTCATCCCTCAGTCTTCCCAACGCATCCCGAGTGTCATGGTGCAAATGTATTTGTTAGGAAAAAAATTACACTTTATCTCTGTATGAAGAGTTTATTCACGTTTGTTTTACCTTGACAGAATTTGGAAAGCAAAAGGTAAGGAAAGCTTGCCATCAAAGTTACTGAGAAAATGCATTTTTTCAGATAAAAGAATTTTCTAGAGAATACCCCAACATTTGAATTAGAAATAATCTCTGAAACATTAAATCATTTGTGACTTTTAAGGAAATCCAGATCTCTCTGTGAACTTCATGGGTTGTTTTTACATCTGTTGTAGAACTTAAACTAAAATCTAATCCTGGATGCAAATTTACCTTTTAGAACAGTTCTGAACCAGAGAGAATCATTACACTTCCAGTTGTAGTATACTTGAGGGGAAAAAAATAAAAATCTGAAGACTATCCGTGGCATCATCCATAAGATACCTCTAAGATATGTGAGCTGCAGGTGAGTGCAGATGTTCTTAAGATACCTTTAAAGTAGATTACTCTGGCAATTCAGCTTCAAGAGCCAAACATCAGCTCTGGTTGTCACACCAGATGCCAAAGTGAGTTTTGCACCACGCTGGTCTTCAGGAGGCCTTCAGCAGTCAGACAGCTTCACTGTGTCCCACGGTGGCTGTGCACACACATTTGTGCCCTGTGCTGTGTCTTTTACTGGTGACATATCCTGTTAGCTGCTTCTTGAAAGACAGGAATCTCTGTCTTCATGCTACTAGCAGGAAAAACTTGTACTTGGCAGATGAAAAGGACAATGACAACATCTTAGAGTAGCGATGGAGCACAAGGAAACATCGGTTTTGTGAGCAGGGGATTTTCAGGGTACAGTTTGGTTTGTGTGGTTCTGCTGAGGTCTGCAGGCTGGGTTCACACACGATGGGCACTCTCCTCTCCTGAGCTGTGTGCCCTTACTGGGCAGTCTGAGCACACCTTCCCTGCCCAGGCTCCACCGTGGCTCTGCTGCCATGGGAAGGCTGGGTAGGAAGCAGGACAGGCAGGCTGAGCCCCGGGGGATGCTGGATTGAGATCATCCCCAGCCAAGCTGACGTTATCTCCTTGTGGAGACTGAGGCCCAGAGAACACCCTCGCTATTTCCAACATATAAACTTGTGTTTAGATCTCCTTTGGACTCCCAGTGCCTACGGTTTGTGCATTTGCTTTTGGCAGGGAGCTGTTAGGATCAATAAAGATTTGTGGAGACTTGCTGTTTCTATGCCAGCTACTTTCTACAAAATATTATTTTCCCCTCTTAAGGCAAAAAAAAAAAAGTGTCTTTGAAATCGTTCAGAGACCGAGGATCTGAGCCTGTGTGGATCTGACAGTGTGGGAAGATGATTGGAGAGGGAGCTGAAATATCCAGCTCGGCAATTTTACTCTTACTTGCTCCCTTGTACTCCCTATTCACACTTCTCCCTGCTGGCACACCCTTATTTATCTCTTACCATGAGCCAAAGATATTGTACTATTTTGAGCTAGATTTTCCAAAGGAGCTGCAGTGGTTTCCTTGGGATGATGGATCCTGGTAAAAAGATTCTTTTGTTCACTTGGTTATGCACAAAGCATCATCTGTTTCCTCCTAATAGGTTTTTCTTCTAGGTAAATGTCTTTTAACAATGAGAATTAGAAACAAATTATATTCAGCTATTCAGACCTTGCAAGGAAAGCACAAGGACTGTCAGCCTTATGCCTTTGCCTTCTTCCTTGTTTGAGAAGCAGGCTAAAGGACAAATGCTGCACTGTGCCCTCTGCTCCCCAGTACATGAATGGTAATTTTATATATATGTTACATATGTATTTTAAAAATCTACTGTAATCTGCATAATACAAATATGTATATTTTGTTTGTAAATGCTCCACTGATATCAAGGTAGTAAAGTATATGGTAAGAGGCTTTTTCTGTCCATTTAGCCATTTCATTGCATGAAAGGAAAGATTGTATATCTGAGTGATTTTTTCCCACAGTGAATAGTAGCTCTTCAATTATTTTCTCACTGTCTTTGTCGGGGCTATTTCTATCTTCACAGGTCTCTGCAGGATGGGGATTGTGCATCTATACTATGGGAACATGATTATCCATGAGTGTGGTACCTGGACAGCGATGTGCTCAGAAATTAATTTTACTTTTTATTACAGAGAAGGACAAAGAAGAACAAAACTTTGGGAAAGAGTTTCCCTCATTAAATATTTACCATTTCAGCTCCAGATTCAAGAAAGGTAAGCTCTGAGTCATTACTTTTTATTTTTAGTATCCAATCTACTTGGAAATGAATGGAACACAATAACCTTCAAATCCCTTCAGAAGTTGTGAGTTACATGAAACTATTTGAAAAGCACCACAAGATAGTGGAGGGTGTATTGGGTTGGCCAGGTTTGGGTGGCAGGGGGGCTACCAGGGTAGGAAGCTGCTGTGAGAAACTGCTGGAAGCTTCCCCCATGTGTGACAGAGCCAGTGCCAGGTGGCTCCAGGACGGACCTGCCACTGGCCAAGGCTCAGCCCACCAGTGGCAGTGACTGTGCCTTGGGGATAACATGTTTAAGAAAGGGGAAAAATGTGCAGTGACTGCCAGAGAGTGGAGTGAGAATGTGTGAGAGGAACAGCCCTGCAGACACCCAGATCAGGGGAGAAGGAGGGGCAGGAGATTCCCCTGCAGCCCCTGGTGAGACCATGGCGAGGCAGCTGTGCCCCTGCAGCACATGGAGGGCACAGGGGAGCAGAGATCCACCTGCAGCCCAGGGAGGATCCAGTCTAGAGCAGGAGGATGCCTGGAGGAAGCTGTGACTTCATGGCAAGTCCGTACTGGAGCAGGGTCCTGGCAGGGACCTGTGACCCGTGGAGAGAGGAGCCTGTGCTGGGGCAGGTTTTCTGTCAGGACTTGTGACCCCACAGAGTCACATGTTGGGGCAGCATGTTCCTGAAGGACTGTAGCCCATGGGAAGGGGCCCCTTTGGAGAAGATTATGGAGGACTGTCTCCCAAGGGAACTGGAACATGGAGAGTGTGAGGATTCCACCCCCTGAGGAGGAAGGAGTGGCAGAGATGTGATAAACTGATTTCAGACTCCATTCCTTGTTCCCCCACACTGCTGGAGGGGATGAGGTTGAGAAAGTTGGGAGTGAAGGTGAGCCTGGAAACACAGGAGGGGTGGGGGGAACATGTTTTAAGATTTATGTTTTGTTTCTCATTATCCTACTCTGATTTGATTGGCAGTAAATCAAACCAGTTTCCCCAAGTAGAGTCTGTTTTGCCCATGACAGTAATCAATTTGTGATCTCTCCCTATCCTCATCCCAACCCATGAAAATTAGTTATATTTTCTCTCCCCTGTCTGCATGAGGAGGGGAGAGAAAGAGTGGCTTTAGTGTGAAAAAGTGTCCTGGAGCCCAGGCAAGGTCAACCCCCAACAGAGTTGTTGGTTGGGAAATGTAAGGCATCTTATTCCTGCAAATACCCATTTTCTGACTTCACTTTCCCCATACTTAAAATGAGAACTCTGGAGAGAAGACTATGAATTGATTTTGTGAAATTGTTTTGTGTTATGTTAATTTAAAATGATCAGCTAGCACAGCAGTAATGATCACAGAGGATTGTTCTTTTGAAACAAAGATAACATATCATTGATCTGATGCTTCAAAATTCATCAGAGACTTTTAAGGCCACAAGGGAGTGTTTTGATCAACTAGGCCTGACTTCTCACACATGAGAAGCAAAGAGAATTTAACTCACAGCTCCTGCACAAGTTGTGCTTCTGGACAAACACAATGCTTCGGTTTGTAGGGGCTCTGTAAAGTGAAAATAAGGCTTTCTCTCCCAGACTTTATATTCACTAGATAATTTTAACTTCTTTTCAAAGCACAGCTGAATATTTAATTTCATTATAGCTCTGACTTAAGGTATTTATTAAAATTATGAGTGAATTTCTGGAAGTGAATGAAAGACACAAGTTATCTGTGAACATTTGAGTAAGAAAACTGAGCCAAGAAACATGATAAAATGCTGAAGTATCATCGACCCGCCAGAGATTTACAAAGCCATGTCACAGAAATAAATGCAAAGAAAGGAAAAATGGCTAAAGTCGTAATCCAGTGAAAAGCTAAAGCGTGCCTGTGACTTTAAATAACATGAGAAGTTTCACCAAAGCCAAAGAGAATGTTAAAAGTTTCTGAAGATATGGGCATGCCTCTGAGTGCTTTAGTAGATTGAAATTGAACTGCCCAGTCAAAATCATTAATTTCTTTCGGCAAGGAGGTAGAGCAGAGCTTATGAGACGCTCAGTAAAATAAATTACAAAACAGAAAGAACTATAAGAAAAACTTCTTTTCACCAGTGATGTTCGTGGTATTAGCTAAGGATCAGCCTCAAATGAGGTTCCCACTGTGCAGTGTAATGCTCCTCAGGAAGCACTGGCTCTGCAGAGCTGTCCTAGGTTACAATGCAAGATGTCACCAAAAGCATCTATTCTATTATCATCTTCCCAAGCTGTTAAAGCAGGTGGGGCAGTGTTCATTATCTCCTACCATGGCTCATCCCTGATAACTCTGGTAGCTCTCTTTGTTAATGGGCAATCAAGGACCCACAGCAGGACTCATAGAGTTACATCAGCCCATTGTGAGATGTCCTGCCCAGGGGGAGGAGCCCAAGCATTCCCACCTGGATATAATCTGGGGTTTGGACCAGCACAAACAGCCCTGACCTACTGGATTCCCAGAGGCCAAGAGCTACCACTGCACCTTCAGGTGGAGACCAGACCCTTTTTCTGCAGGATCACCACTTAAACAGAAGCACTTCATCTAGACTGCTACCATCCCCCTGACTAACAGGGTGTCAGGTTGTATCCTGGCTCGGTCAGTGTTCTTGTACTATTGCATTTATTTTAATTTTCCTGTTACATTATAATCCTGACTTATGATCTCCCACTGGTTTGTTTTCAAACTAGTACAAGAAAATTCAAGCTAAAGAGAATGCACCATTTTCAAGAAAACACACTCTCCCATTATTTTATTGTCTGTAATATCATTTCCTCTTGTTTACTCTTGATTCTGGTTTTTGTTACGTTGTTTTTCTCCCAGTGCAGAAGCCTTTGGCTTGCATTTCTCAGCATCCAGAACCACCCCTGCAGAAAATAGGGCAGCAGCCCTGCAGGTGAGATGTACCATAACATCTTTCAAAAGACTGAAGTGCTTTATTTTTGAAGAAGCCAAAGTACATAATTGAACAGAGTTGCCATGATTAAAATGCAATTAAGGTTGTGAAGCCCTTGAGCATCTTAAATTGTGGCATGATACAATATTTATCAGGCTTCAGAACACATAATCACATCTTTGGCCATCCAGCCATGTTTTGCTTTTTCCCTATGCAAGATTAACCCTCTATCACAGTTTGATGCAACTAAACTTACCAATTCTGTATATGTCATCTTAATAATTCTGAGGTGGAAGAGTAAGGACTAGAATTGCACAGAACACAAGCCAATGAAGTGACAAGAAAACACCCATGCTTAAGCATTCATTTAAAAAGATGCTTTTTTTTTTTTTCCTTCCTGTTAGTGAATAATGGAGCTAATATAAAATTCTGACAGGCATAAACTTATTGAATAATTCTGATACTGTAATCTACAGGTGACTCACAAGCAATAAATTGAACGATGTTAGTTTTATGCAAGAAATAATCTTTTAAAAGTCAGAAAAAGGCAAATGCATAATTCATATCGTTAATATTTGAGGTATTTTGAAGGTAAGTTCACACATTTCTTGTGTCTACATGCTCATGGTTTAAAAAAAAAAATAAGAGGAAGAAACGACCTTCAGTTAAAAACTTGGCAACTATTTCAAATTCTCGTTCTAAATTTGACTTTGTCATGTCTGCTTATTAAGGATATAATTCATCGCCTGGGAGTCTGCTCTGAAATACCAGTATCTATCATAAATGCTCAACAGTTTCTCAATGTATCTGCTTTCAGACATTGGCACAGGATCAGCTTCAATGACTAGGTCAAATTCAGGTGCTGGCAGATGACACTGTGGGCTCTAATGGCAGCTCTGTGAATCGGCTGAAGAACTGAACTACTGTGGTTCAAAAGATTTATGGTTATTTTGATTTTTTGTCACATTTAAAAGGCGAGTCAAGAATATCTTGTGACCTGTACCTAAATCAGAACAAAAGGTTGCCACCCTTACACACAGACAGCCTTAATTAGCTGTGAAAAGTGCTGTCCTGAGTTTCTCTGTTTTGTTTGTTTTTCCAGGTAGGAAGACTTGTTCTGGAAGGGAAACAAATATAGCCACCATATATTTTTCTTTAGCGATAACTGCCTGTAAGCAGAGCAGAATTATATCTTTAGACACTTAGTAATGTTTAAGATTTTTGCCTGTTGTGCTATTAACTTGTTTTACCTCCATGCATGCAGTAAGGTCTGTACTCATCAAGTAGGTGTTGAACAGACACTGTCTGTCTGTCTAAACCAGACAACAGAGATCAAATCCAAAACTCCTTCCAAATTCAAAAGAAAGGGCTTTAAAATAGAGCAATTTACCCAATAGCTCAGCAGACTGAGGACTAGAGATGCTACTGTGTTTTAGAGCTGAAGACTCAGCTTCCAGTATTACCAATACAATTACCACAATTTCCAAACAGTAGCTACTGCAGCAATAGAAAAGAGACTTGTGCCTCTTGTACACAACCTTAAAATTGAAAATTTGCTTGGTTGGAGAGGCAAAAAAATCTCTTAAAATGAGATTGTAAAAGATCATCCTGATTTCTACCTAATCCTGCATTTGCTGCTACCTCTTTTCATTACTCCTCTTCACATTGCCCTTTGGAGAGCAGCATGAGCCCCTCTACCTTTCCCTGCCCTCACCTTCTCCCTCCACAGGCTCAACCACCACCGTGGGAGTTTCACAGGTTCTCCAGGCAGTGCTTTCCAACCCCTGTGCTAAAAGCAGGAGGCAGATAGAAAAGCTTCCCATGTTAGAGACATATTTGGGAACCATGTTGAGCCATCATCAAGGAGCAGCTTGAGGTGGACAAAGCACATGTGAGGAAGGTAAATGCTCCTTGACTACACAGCTGGGGAATTATTATTTCTGAAGGAGGGGTGGGCTTGATAATACCAATCACTTTGTTCTGTGTCTGCAATGCAGAAGTTCCTCTGTGCTAATCTTGGCACTGACATTGAAATTGATGTGTGGCCTTTAGGTAAGTCACTTAATCAATGTGTTTGTAAAATGAGGATAATAACATTTATTTGCCTGCCTGAAATGGATGCAGTAAGGACAGACTAGTTAATGCTGTGAAATGCTATTTACTAGTAATTGCAAGTATTATTATGCTGCAGACTTAAACCTCTCCTTGACTGGTAATTGAAATAGCTGAAGAACCAAATAAAAGTCTGAAATGTAAAGGTGACAGAGGTTTCAGCTAAGGTGCAGCTGGTTAATCTGCTTCCTTTTCATTGAGCTAATTATGCTTTAACTGAGGCAATATACATCAAAAATGTCTCCAGCATGTACCTGCTCTTACTCAGAAACAGAATGAGAGGAAATATTGCAGGATTCATATTTGAGTCACTGGGTAATGTGCCGTTGATAATGGGTCAAGGGAGGAGCTGGGTGTAACAGAAAAATACGTGTTCAAGCCTCTGTTCTGGGATGCAGGTGCACTCAGGTGTCCTGAGAGCAGGATGAGCTGTGTAGATAAGACAGAATTAGATGCATCATTACCATTTTCAACCCAATTAACATCCCCGCTCTTCAGGATTAAATAAGGTCTGTAACTTGCCTTTTGGCATGGCAGGCAAAAAAAAAAAAATAAAGTCCTAAGGGTGAGAAGAATGAATAATGCTGTAGAGCAGTATGAAGTAGATTAGGAAATGAATTACAGTAAACTGGCTTATCTGTGAGCTATGCTTTGAGAACTCTTCTGAGGGTTCAGACTGCCCCCCTCTTTCTCCCCCAGATGTTTCTTTGAGAAGGGAGGAACATAAGAAGGCAGCCTGGGGGGGCTAAAGGACCAGGTCCTCCAAAAAAATTATTTTTTGCCATTTGTAATATTACTAAGAATCGTCCTGTTACAAACAATCATGTGTAGTTGATGTAGTAGTTAAAATAAACTTAGGCTTAGTTGATGTAGTAGTTAAAATAAACTTAGGCTTAGGTTCCTCTAACAACTAATAAAGGAGTTTGATCCTTCTTTATGCTGAGTGAAAGTTAACCAGCAGGGTAAGTACCTCTGACTTGACTGGAACTTGGGGCAATAACAGCTTCAGGAATGTTAGGCATATCTCACTTCAGCTGCTTAATATTTTCATGGTGAATTTGCTTGAAATTTATCAAGGAAGCAGGGACTCAGACTGTGATTGGCAATATTTCCAAGAATACATCAAGAGTTACGAAAAAAGAAGCAGTGGAATTGTTAACTGAGAAATGACTTACTTTGCCCTTCTCCAGTTTACAGCTTTGCTTTCCAATTTTAAGTTTTACAATCCAAACTCAAGGGAAACCCAGCCAGGTGGCTGCATCTCCAGAGCAGCAGTGAAAAACACCCAGGGGCACCCGTGGCTCTTGGCAATACTGCTTGGCATACTGTTGGCAGGATGGCTTCCTGCATGTATTGGAGTGGATAAACTTCCCACCAAGCTACAGAAGGAGAAACATTCTGCTTTCTTCTGTAAAACAGTTCTTGGGGAGATTGCAAGTCACTGCACAGTGGTGTGGTACCTGGAGAGAACTGTCACACAGGGCAAATCATCCTTTGTCTTCCTGTGTTAATAAGGTTAGAAGAGAGAGGTGCCTCTTTGGGGCTCATCAAAACCTGCTAGCTGTAGGGCACTCAAGGTAGGAAAAAATCAAATGTACTGAAAGCCAGACATTAAAGGGATACCCTTATAAGAAGGAGATTTATATTCAGAAATAAAGAATAGGGGATGCCATAGGGTCCTCAGGTTTGAAGTAGGGTGTCTTGGGGGAGTTCTGCTACAGTAAGGCACGGGCAGAGCCCTGCCACTCAGAAATAATGCTCTGAAGAGATTAGGCAGAGGCAAGGTCAGCAACTGCTCTGATCCCAAGGGAGACAGTGCCACTGGATATAAAGGCACTGCTGTCTGCCAGTCAGTGAATGCTTAGAAACATTTCTGGGAATATTTTGTCAAATTGGTAAAAGAACATGCTCAGTAAGTTAATGTTCCTTGTGGGTTTTGATAATCATAGCCTTACAGAAAGATCACTCAAAAGGCATTTGAATAGCCATGTCAAAATGTCTAGCAGTGGCAGTGTGCTAAGTGTCCACAGGTAATAGGAATATCATGCAAGTTCAGTTGAAACCAGACTAAGGCACTCAATTTTCCTGACATGAATTCTAGTCCCAGATTATCATGGTCCCTTCCAGCCCAGGCCATTCTATTACTCTATGATTATCTGTGGATTACCTACAGATCAAAAATAATGCACAGACGAGATTTTAAATTCACAGAAAAGACTTTCAACAACTGGGGGAAAAGTTTCTAAAAGAATAATGCTCTGTATTTCCCTTCAATGCCAGAGTGGACACAGTTAAGTACTTAAATAATTTCATACTATTTCTGGTTAGTTTTATGCTAAAAAACTGGCCAAGCTCCAATAAGATATAGACAATTTTATTTTCTAATATTTCCCCTAGTACCATGTGCTTTGAATGTACACTGGAATATTTCTTCTATACTTTGTTGCTTTGTGATGATGATGGTTGTGATGGAGATGCCTGTTCTGTTGAAAAAAATTCTACAGATGGATTGCCCATCTTACTAGGAACAGTGAATCCTTAACTGGATTTTAGGCAAGCACTGTCACTACCCAGTGCTCAGTAGCTCCTTGTTTGCCTTGCCTCTCTGGCAGTTATCCCACAAGTGACACATTTGGCACTCCACAAACTCTGGTCATCCACCTACATACACACAGAGAAAATCAGGATCTTATTTCAACAGCTGAAAGGCAAATCAAACAAGGTTTTACTATGCTCCTAGTTTATTAGGATATATTTGGAGGTGCCAAGAGGATGAAGCCAGGCTCTTTCAGTGGTACTAAGCAATAGGACAAGAGGCAAAGGGCAGAAAATGGTGCACAAGGGAAGTTCCACCTGAACGTAAGGAAGAACTTTACAGTGACCGTGCACTGGAACAGGTTGCCCAGAGAAGTCATGGATCTCCCTCACTGGAGATATACCAAAAATACCTGGATGCAATCCTGTGCCATGTGCTCTAGGATGATCCTGCTTGAGCAGGGAGGGTGGACCAGATGACCCACTGTGGTCCCTTCCAGCCTGACCCACTCTGTGGTATTTTTACTCACCATCCACTGCACTCTGGGAACTGAGTCAAAGAGTTCTGGTAGACTGGGAAAAGATGGCATTGTAGCCACCTCTTAAACTGTGGTTACACAGGGACTCTCCCTGTGCTGGGCAGGGAATATGGGAAAGGACAAGAGCAGTCCTGTGGAATCAGAGACACAGATCTGGTGGTGTACATTCAGATCTGGTGGTGCACACATATCTGGTGATGTATATATTCTCCAGCCCTTCCTCCTTACCAAGAGTTTTCCACGTATATTGTAGGAGCAAAGGAGTGTTTTGGCCCTGCCTCCAGACCACAGATGTTCCTGGCACCACTCACCTCAAGTTTTAAAGTTCAAGCACATTGGTAAGTTTTCCTACTCATTTTTTCTGCCCTGAGTGGCATCGTTGTAAAGTCAGTAACTCAGCACCTGGAATATGAGGTTGAGAAGAGCAGTGGATTGTCTCATCTGAGCTTACTGACTCAGAAGTCCTGTGCTCAATTCAAATTCTCTCTAAAAAGAAATAGATATTGACTTGTTTAAAACACAACTGTATATTTAAAAAAAAAAATCTTGCTCCATTTCCCATGTTTTTACTTCACTGGACCTAGTGACAAGATTGACTGGACCAGGCAAGTGACAGTTCTAAGCAACAAGAAACTCAGTTTTCATTGATACAGCAGCAGGGTATGTCATTCTGCCAGCAAAGACACATTTACTGAGTGTTATGGAAATTAATATGTACATTAGAAAAGGAGACTTTCCAGCCACCTTTAATGAGCTATTCTTAGCACCAGAAGTATTTCCCAACCTGTGATAGGAGAAGGAGATTTAACCTCACCCTGTCAAACTTAAGAGACAGATCAAAAGTGTTACAAGAGGGGGAATTCCAAGTCGTCTCAATTATGTGGCACCACATGAAATAATTATATTTGGTTACCCTTCAGAACGTTATGTTCTTGAGGAGTAACTTTTACATACTGCTCCTCCAAACATGGCCACACTGTGAGTGTGCTGCTTTTGATTTTTAAATAGCTCACACAGCTATAACCCCTGTGTGTTATCTCTACTGATGAATGACAGTATTATATTTACAAGCAGATACCACATTCTTGAAAGATTTTTTTTCCCTTAACTATCCTGGTTCACAATGTAAGACAAAAGAAATTAAAGGCTTTGTTGAATCTTCTCTAATATAATGGAAAGTTATCAGAAAAGATTTTAAACTTTTTACTAACAGAGATAATACACAATGCAAAAGACTTTTGAAAAGAATGAAAAGAATAAAACTAATCAAACCTCTTTCAGTTAATATGCAAACTTGCACTCAAAGCACTATGTAAAATATATTAACCTTAAAGGCATAATGTACCCAGTTTCACCTCAGAAAAAGACTTGTTTTCATGTTTCTGAGTATTGAGTAGGTTATAAAATTAATTTAATTTAGTACAGAAATACAACAGAACCCACCTCAGTTCCTCAGGATTGGAAAAGATCTTGATGTTCATGAAAAAGTGAACCCGGATATAAAAATGAAATCATGTGAACAAGCAGGATAGACACCAAAAGCTGAAATACTTCAGTTTATTTTAAAAATGAAAAAACAGGGCAACACATTTGACTGTTTTACGTTAAATTTGCAAAAAAATTCTAGATTTAAGAAAAACAGAGACGAGGTGATTGCTTTTTTTTTTTCATTAGTAGGAATATCTATACTTCATGGCATAGAAAGGAAATTAGAAAACCAGGAAGCATATGGCAGTTAATTCTTCTGTTGCAGGCAGTGTTGGTTTTTGTTTTTACAGTTACCAATAATCAAGCCTTCCTTTTGCAGGAAAGGAATGGCTCCTTGGGCAACTCCTTGCAAAACCAGGGTAATATTTTGATGACACCTGCAGCTCATATTTCACAGTCCTTACCCTTCATCAACATGCAATGACATCGTGCCTATCTCATCCATTGATATGCTGCTCAATTTTCTTCCACATAACTTTAAATTCCTTAGGGGTGTCAATGCCACAAGACTTACTGTAAAACAATGGGAAAAAAAGTCAATGTTAAATCAAAAAAGGACTAGAAAAGGGAGAGGGAGAAGATAAACATGAAAGCACATAAATCAAGAAAATAAACCTTAACCAAAAAGTATTACTTTAGGATATTACAAATTTAATAAAGGCAGTATTTATAAAAACAGAGCTAGCATGAAAATTCCTAAACCACGAAAACAATTATACTGGAGAAGTCAGCTGAAAAGCTTTATTTTGAGCAATGTAATACAACTCAGATACAGAGCTCTTCACAAGTCTTCATGTAAATCTTATTCAGAACAGCAAGTAACCCAGCAACTTGGACATAAACCTGAAAAAATCATAGTATTAATCACTTGTAGCAGTGCTAGAGTGGTTTCAACCTACCAGAGCACACATTTTTGGCAAGCACAGAGACAAGACTGAAAACAAGTCCATCCATTTAAAAATGTGAAGAATGTGTATGATATTTTATAGTGCTAAGGAAATAGTAAGAAATGAACAGTTGGTCTTGCTTCATCCTCACTTTTAGGGTGTCTAATACACGTCCTCATTTGTCAGCCCTTTTAAATGTTAGGTGTATCAGATGACTTAAGTCATACTGATATTCACAGTGAGTGTCTTTTAATGGTATGATTGGAATAACAATTTGATTGTACAGAAGGTTATGTTCCTTGAGACTCAAAGGTTCCTGAATGACAGCAAAGTAGTCACAGTTCACAGAAATTACATGTATGTACAAAAACCAGTCCAGTGAAGATGTGAGTCTATTTTGAAATGACAAATAAATAAAAGGAAATAGAGCACAGAAGTAAGAAGATAAATAAGTATTTGGCACTATGAAACACAAATGACACAAAGAACATTTTGGTGGATACAGCTAAATTATGTGCTTTTCAGTTAGACACACAAATAATTAAGAGAAGCTAAAACATCCTATGCAAAATGACAGAGTTAATACTTGCCCTTAGGTCCTGCAGAGGAGGGTTTTGTGTTCAGAGGACGATGGTCCAGATTTAGAGAATGACTCAGCTCCCTTTGTAAGTGCTCCTTGAGCATGTGTTGAATCAGATGACAACACAGGAGTTGCTGAGGAGACAGCTGAAGGAGTGCTGAGGTCAAGAAGCAGCAGATAATTGATGAATTTTAAGAGTAATTCAGTATTTTAACTGTGTGGAGCTGAAACAGCAGAAGGAGGAAACAGAACAAATAATTCTAACAGTGTGGACAATTATCTTACAAATGAAGAAATCTCTTTATTTGCATAAATTAATTCTTTAGCCATAAACAGTAAAAGAACCAGATAATGACAACCAGAAAAATTTCAGGAGAGGACTTGGTGTGGTTTATGAGACTAAGCTTTAATGAGGGTAAGACATGAAAGATTTTTGTAAATATTCCTACTTTATAGTGTACTATTCCTACTGGAGAGTACTATTATCACTATTCCTTGACTACTGTAAGCTTGTTTGACCAGAGACAGTGAACTGTATCACTGATTAAAAAATGTTAAATTTATAGAAGGTTGGTATTAAGGAAAAAATATGTATTTAAAGCAACATATAAATTATATATAATAATGTATATACCAATCATATAATAACAATGTATTATATATCTATAACAAGATATATAACAACTTAGAACAATATAAATCTGTAATGCTAATTTTGCCTGGAACACTGTGTTACGAGATTCTGTGATGGCCCAAAGCAAATGGCAGACGGGTTCCAGATACTCAGAATACCTACAGGTCCATGTGTTCTCATTTATCCCACCACAGTTATTCATATTTCAAATTCTTTGAGGAAAAGGAGCTGGAATAAAAGAAGACATAAAAATATTTGTTAGTTTTTACCAGGACATAGCATTTGGAATACTTAAATATTTCTACAGCATATTTATCAACAGTTGGCTCATGTAAGCCTAGTGCACAATGAGCTGATTTGCTCATGGCCCCAAAAGCCATGGATATAAGGTTTTTTGCAACATCTGTTGGGATTTTAACATAAATTTGGTAAATTCTACAAAAGCAGAATAAATTGGAAGAGATATTGGGCTTAAGTTTTTTATGTTCTATATCGACAAGCTACTGAATTGCAGACAGGCTGTAAAACAGGGCTTTGAACAGTATAAACATTCATGATGTCTTCCATTTATAGATGCTTTTCTTGAGTAGCTCAATGACAAATTTGCACTTTACAAGGCAGTGACCTCCAGTTTTATACAGCTCTGCTGACTGTGCATTTCAGCAAAACTACTGTGATTTTGAGAAATCAACCTGTCTCAAACCTGTCTCTAACCTGTCTCCTGGATTCTTCACTAAGGAATTAGTTTTATACTGCTGAAATTACTGATTTTAGTAAAGTAAATGGTTGAGTGACAGAGGAATAAAATTGCAGAGGATGGTAGAAATCTGAGAGCCCCGGAGTAAAGATATTGTGCAATATAGCTACTGGCTGGGAATAGGTAAGAGAGAAGCAGATGGTGTAAGGAAAAGGTTTAAAAATAAAAGCAAATGTACCCAAGGCTGAGGAATGAGAATCCCCCAATAAGAACATCACTGTTCTTCTAGTGAAGGCCTCAGGGGCTGATGACTTATAAAGCAAGTCCTGTCTCTTGTCTGCATCAGGAAGACTGCCAAGCTCAGGACTTAGAGGCACAATGGAAGGGTGACCAGAACATCAGAAAAGTGAGGCTTTTCTGCATTAATCAGATAATTTATACTGTTAGAAATATTTACTGGAGTAACAGTAAATTCTTATCAGTGTGTATATAGTATAGAAAAGAAGATTTTCAGTGTAATAAATCAGAGGAAGATATGGGTAAACCCATCTGTGAACTCTTCTAGTCGGGCTGGTGAACAATCAAGCCTCTGCAAAAACTTTTGTAGGAGGAAGCCTACAGTCATCATGGAAGACTGGGAATGAATGCAGCAGAGGTGTGCAGTCCTGAGTTCTGGCAATTACCTCATTTACTGTAAAATAAAAGAATTTTAGGCAACCCAGGTGCTTCAGGGTCACTAACGATGCAAGGAAAGCAGAGAAATAGTTGTTACATCAATTCATGATCTGGCTGTGACTCACTCCAGGCAAACCTTGCCCTGGTAAGTGGCAGGTTTTGTGAGGGACAAAGGAAACTTTGTTGAAAATCTGAGAGAAAGAGGAGAAAACATGTCAGTCAGAGCAAGCTGCGGATAGGTGGACACTGAATGGAAGGTGACACTTGCTTTAAAAGCCTCTGATCATAGTCCTGTGTGATCAGAGATCTCTGTCTCTGCCCCTTTCTCATGACCCAGTTGAGTACAGATGGTTTTTATTATGGTTTTACCTGTAAAGAACAAAATCAGGTAGACTGATAGGGGAATCAAGGAAACAAAACCACATCCAACCTCTTACTACACATGCCCACTCTGCTCCTAGAAATACCTGTCCTCCTCTCTTTTTGTAGAAGAAATGGCTGAGCTGAGGGAATGGCACATTCAGCAGGGACTAAGTTTTGGAGATGGAGATTCTTGCAAACCAGCTGTTCCTGCAGTAGCTACTGCCTGCTGTGCGTGGATGTGTAACACTGTATGAGTTGAAGAAAAGGCCCGGAATTTGACAGATTGTATCATCTGGGGATGGCTCACAAGCCAAAAGAAAGCAGAGATGTATTAGGACCAGGAAAAGCTGTCAGTCTCTGTTTGAAGTTTATGTGGTTGCGACAGGCAAGCCTTGAATTATGACCAGGGTGTATTTTAAGACCTGTAGTGGATGTCCTGGACACAGAAATGAATTTAGTTTTAGGGCCTGTGGACACTGGAACAGTACAGAATGAGCCAGCCAGCCTTATGAGGGAAGAAGCGATCTAGGGGACACTAAATAATAGCAAGCAAGAAAAACAAACAAAACGTCCATCAGAGTGCATGACTCAGATGCTGTAAAAACTGCTCCTTTTGTCAGCATTCACCCTCATATATTCTCCTCTGGTAAAAGTGGCAAAAGGGGGATGACAAAGTGAAAAGAGGCAGAAAAGTAGTCCATGCACGTATGCAATGGTAGGAAATAGTGCAGTAAGGAAATAGAGCTAGAACAAACACACATGGACACAACAGAAGAAAACTGGGGAAGGAATGCAATCCTGGAACTAGCAGATTAACTGAGGAGTGCCATATGGAAAAGGGCAATGAATTGCTTATTCCCCAGCTTTACAGACACCGAGGTGAACCTTCCCACTCGGGGATGGGCTGCCTTCCTGGTGGAACTACGGGACAAGCGGAAAATGAAGAGCCTGGATGCTGCCTGAGAAGATAATGTAATTCAGAAAGAAACAAAAAAGCTGGATATTCAAGCTGGAGAAATCAGAATTGCTGTGAGCTGGGTGACTGCTGATGTGTGATGATGCCCTGCTGCAGGAGCTGATGGTACAAGTGTGAGGAAACCTGCACCAAGTGGCTGCTTAAGCTTAAATGAGATTGGGCACCAATATTAACCTTTTTTGTGAGCAGGATTAGGTAAAGGAATACAACATCCACATAGAGTTTTGAGAGAGAAACAGAAGGCTCTGAGACATCAAAAAGCAAAGGTGCTTGAGAAAAACTGACTGAAAGTCATCAGTATTTAAACTATTCTAATGGAACTGGGACTGCATTAACTTGGAAAACCAAAATTACCCATATAGTACATGATTGTAATTAATATATTACCCGTGAAGATTGCTATTTGGATTGAAATATAAATATTTAGCTGTTTGTTGCAAAGAATTGTCATCTAATAAAAGTTACCTAATAATGTGAAGAAAATTTTCTTATTAAGTAGTAATGAAGTAGTTGTTTTATTAGTACATACTTCAACATAAAATATTCAGGAAACAAAAATGCAGCTAATAATCCTGTATATCCTCAAAAACCCATACTGAGGGAGGTGCTGGGTGCCTGGGTAACTAAGATAACTATTAATTATATTTGCTCCTTTTATTTCCCACAGATAATACAGTTTAAGCAATCCCTTCCAAATGTACTCATACTGTGAGCTGTGTATCACTTAGTTTTCTTTACTGCTTAATTTTATTAAGCTGCGTACATACAGAAAAAGTGAAAGTCATACCACTTTCCTTTTAACTGAAATGCCATGGCTGATTTTAAAAACGAGCATGATATAAACCTTTCTAGTAAGAGAAAAAGGATTCAACCTAAAGGATTTATCTCTAAGCAAGAAAAAACCTGTGTGAAGACAGATTAGTTCTTCCTAATCCATGAATATTGATGCTCCTAACAAAAATGTCTGTGTCTATATATTTGTCCTGCATGAAGATTTCTCTATTTATAGAAATGTAGAGTTTTGAGTGTTCTAAAAGGAAAAGGTGAATCACTGAGGCATAAACATTTTTCTATGGAAAACTGTATTGTGTATACAATATGGCAATGGATTGCACAGCTGAAAGTGTAGCTCTGTATCGCTGGGACTGGGAAGGCTGCACCTTCAGTTATTGTACTGGGGATATTTTAAGACAGAAAATAGTGGAAACTATGGGTCCCTAAACTGATAGGGTATCAAAATGCAACTTATAATACATACCCTTATGTGATTATTCAATTAACTCAGGTAACTTTGGAGATCTAGAGGTATAGCATTTCTGAGATGAGAGATATGTGCTTATGAAGATGGGTAATTGAACGTGATAGATGTTCTTCATACTGTCTTTAGGCAGATTCCAGAAAAACAACGGCTCAAGACACGCATTACATATGTAAGGAAATTAATTTTCCATGTTTTGATAAATGCTTAGATCAGAATTTGATGAAGATGTAATTATGAAATAGCTCCAGTCATTGTGCAATTATCTATGTAGGATCCAGTTATGTTTGCATACATTCAGAAATCACTGGGCACCATCTCAGAGTGTGTAAAATGCACACTGACAGGAACATATGAAATGAAAAGATATAAATAACCCCATTACTTTAAAAGTAAGACTGTAGTCTCTGACATCTACAGAAACCTGAGCTTAGCTTTACACCCTACAGTTGTAATTTTAGTTGCTTAGTGGTTGCACAATTATACCTAATTATACTCTCAGACCCTTTTGTGTGCTAAAGCATTTTCTGTATAACAAGTATACAGTGCATATATGTATATATAAATGCACTATTACTGAGGGTGTTGGGTTTTGTTTGTTTGTTTGTTTGTTTTCAAATGAATCCAGTATTTTGAAAAATGATACTGTTAAAATACTCATTGGACTAACAAGAAGTTCTTGGTTCCATATTTGGTGTTTTCTTCTGCCTACAGAAAGACTTTGAGTGTAGCACTAAGGATCTGGTCCCTGCCCCATCCTTCTGTTCATTCAACACAGTGGTGGTCACACCTGAGAATCAACTGGGCCAAATGCCATCGACTGCCATTAAAAGGTAAACCAAAACTAATGCTGGTAAGATCTAAAAGGCTGTCTGTGGAAAGCATTTTGGACTTAGAAAAGTTCTGTATTTCACACACAGTTTGCACCAGATTCATCTGCTTTTCCAGTGGTGAACTTGGGATAGACTTGAATTCATGAATACGACTGAGGTACTATTCTGCTTTTTGAAAACTAAAATACTTCTATACATACTAATGCATTTATATTGACAGAGCTGTCAGAGCATTAGCAGTATGCATCTCCTCCTTCTTCTCACCTCACTTGACCTCCCAAAGGATTAGATGTGTTACCCTCTGAACGATTATCTGGCAACCTCACTTTCTCTTCTAAGTAAAAGGCCAGGCAGCCTAAATACCTGGAGTGTTTCAGGGAGGAATGTGGGACTCTGCAACCAAGAAACGCCCAAGGTAAGATCATTCCTCAGGGGTTTTAGGAAAGACCTGACAATGAACAGCAAGAGAGCAAAATTGCTTCTGATGCTGTGGGGTTTCATTCTCAGTTCTAAGTGTATTGGATGTAAAACACACAATATTCGGCGACTGTTAATAAGTTGTTGGTTTAATAGTAATACATTGTTACAAGCCCGCTGCAATAATAGCAAGAATGTTCCTCTGGGGTAACTATCCTGGATAGCTCAAGCAAGTTATTTTCTAAGTGTGAGAAATAAACACACATTGGTACGATAGAGGTGACAGCTACCAAGAATTGTGGTATGGCATTAAGGAGAGAATCCAGAATGTTTTATGGTCTTCCCCCAATGCATAAACACATATGCAAACACCAGGAAACAGCAGTACTGGGAATTGTAGAAAGTTGTTACTATTGGCAGTAATTTTGAGAAATACAGAAGGCATACAACCAACAGAGTATCTACAAAATCCAAAAACATGACGAAGTTCCTGAAGGTTTTATTTCTATTTTGTATCTGTGAACTGTTTGACAAATTCTTACCTGATTTTTTAGTCAGACTCATAGACATTTTCACAACAAATATTGTTCTACATCTGTGGATATTTTAAAATTGGTATTGCACTTTGAAGTGTCTTGATTAATGTGTAAACAACTTTGAAAGATATCTACATTTTTTAATGTTCTGTTATACAAAATAAGGACACCAAAGCATAATCACACTGCAATATTGGGAAAGCAAGAAGCAGTCATTATTTAGGACTTTCAGGTTGTTGGAATATGTTTTTATTTTGCTCTGAATGGTAAGTGAAAATGGTATTCCCAACAACTGTGCTTACTGGAATCTTATAACCCTGAAACTGGCTTTTAGAGTTTCAGATTGTATATTTGTTTTGATCTTTGAAGATGTGTTGTTATGTAAAGCTCCTGAAACCATGACAAGGCAAAGGGAATACTTAAAAAAAAAGTATCAAAACCCTACACTTCTTATAAACCCCAACCCTAAAATTCCTAAACCTATGAATGAATTAATAGATATCTCAACGGATACTTGGAAAGTTTGCTGCAGTTTTCAAGAATCCGTGCTTTGTTCTCCATATGAAATCAGACAGTTGAATCCTTGCTAGCAGTAGGGTTTTAATTCTGGAACGCTGACGTGACGTTTGGCAGCAGCTGTGCAACACTGACCATTTCTTTTCTCCTGTGTGCCTCACCTTGGCGAGTCCAAAGATAGGGATAAGTGTCATGGGATCACAGAATAGCTGGGGTTGGAAGGGACCTTTAAAGGTCACCTACTACAACCACCCTGCAATGAGCTACAGCTCCATGCCCAGTGCTTGACCTCTCTGGGAAGACTACCAAGATAAAGGGTAATTATTTTTTTAATGGGTGCATTTGCACTGAATCTGGATGACAACTGTGCAGTTAAATACTTATGGATCCTTGAACAAATAACATGGGCAAATATGGCTGGCCAATGTGGCAAAATAAGCTAATTTTCCTACAAATTTTGAACTGCACTTTGTGTTAGGTACTGAATGTGCAGAAACCAGTCTGAAAGTGGGAAGCTGCAATGGGTACTGTATCATGCTCAGATGTCTGACACCTCTTTAAAGGATAGGGGATCCTTCAAGAATGCATTCTTCTGGAATAATGAAGCAAAATTCTTTTTGAACAGCTGTCTCTGTCCACAGAAACACCTCTTCTTGATAGTTTGCATTATGAGATCCAATATAGGCATGAGTGACAGCTTGTCAGTCCTTGCTCATGGACTACCTTTCATCTTTAAGTCATGGAAAGGTGCAATGGCAAAAAATAAAAATGGCATAAAAATTACATATATTTCCCCACATGCAGGCAAGCAAAGTGGGCCAACCATACCTAGATGTAAAAAGAGTTTCAGGAAAAGGAGTTGGCAGAAGTTCTGCCCAGACTGAAATGATAACAAGTCTTGATATAGCCTTTAAGTATTGAACTGAACCATACAAAGGACATGCCTTGTGACTTGTAACTTTGAGATCAGTAACTCTTAAATGTTCTCAACACAGAGTTAAAAACATCCTGCTGCCTTTGGCACCTGCCATCTCTTCTCAGACAGGTTAAACTGTGGGATTGGGCAGTCTCTAGATTAGCTGCAGAGCAGAAGCCTGGCCTGTATGCCAAAGACAACTCAGACAGGCCTGGAAGCATCTTACAGAGCCAGGCCAGGACCAGGGCCCAGGTCTGCTCTAAGCTACTCGGTTTAGAAAAACCTGGAGCTCAGGAATTTGCTCTGTAAGAGCCAGTCAAGGCCAGAGACCTCACAGATCCATTCTAGCTGAAATATGAACAGAGACACTATTGATGAAGAAGAATCTGAACCAGTGCCTTAATGACAAAAAAGGGATTTTTTAACTTAGTTCCTATGGTTTATAATCTCTGTCATCTTTTGCAAAATAAGTGCAGAATATTACTGAATCAAAATGGAGGTGCTGCATGATAGGAGTAGCCATTTTTCTCTTCAAAATTTAGATTTATATTTGAGCTTTGCATATTAAAAAACCATCTAAATCGATTTTATAATTTTAACTATACTGTTACTGCTAAGCATCACTATGCAAAATTTTAAAGTATACATAACTTAAGCATGAACAGCCTTTGAAAGACTGCTTTAGAGTAATTGATAGACTCCAACCTCATTGGTGAGTGCCAGACACATGCCTTAGACACCGTTCTTATATGATCCAGTGCTGTCTCCATAAAAGAGCAGTTATTCCCAACAGTCCTCCTCTTTCTGTTTCTACTGGCAGCAGTAGCTGGCAGCTTTGTATGCATCCCTGCCAAATGCACAAAGACACATTCAGCTGTTGGGACAATATTCATTGTCTGAGCTGCTGGTTTTGCCTCCAGGTAGAGGACTAAATGGCAGTGTCCTGAGAGCCAACCTCAGCTCATGGTGGAAACACCAGGATCATGGTGTAATCAATGATCAAAATAACATATGCCTTAGTATCTTGGAGTTACTAGTGACAAAGCAGGCAGATAAAATCATGCCCAAGTTGTAAAATGAAACATGACTAGATACAAATGGTATGCTTGTTCATATCCTGGTTCAGAGAGTGTTAAATATATCACTGGGGCTTTGATTGTGATAGGGACAGAGGCTATCTGCAGAATTTAACTTCCTGAAGTGGAAGGTTGCTTGTGTAAGAGGCTGGATGCTATGTCGTTTCTACTTAAAATGAAGGTTAGGAAGGGGTCCCTGTCTCCAGGGAGGTGCAAGCCACAGCTACATTCCTACACAAATTGCTAATGCTCATTTATAGATGTCTCTCTTGTGCTTATGCTTAAAAGCTAATAACAATGCTGTGAACTTGCTTGAGCTTCCCGACAAGGAATAAAACAAACAAAAAAGTGCTAAGGAGGGAAGCTCCTGTTTCCAATGCTCGTGCATTCAAAGGCTGCAGGAATTGCTCTCCCACCTCCACTTCAAACAGCAGGTGCCCTCTCCAGTACCAAACACCTGAAAGCCCCAAAGTAGCAGCACATGTAAAATGCAACTATTGTAAAAAACCCAATTTCCTGGTTCTTGATAATAAGCTGGAATTTCTCTTCTCCTTTTAGTTCACCCAGCTAGTTAAATGTGAGAGTAAGGGTGACCCATTTGCAGAAGAACATGCACACAATATAAGGAAAGAAGCAAAAAGATGATGGTAAGAGTTGTTAAACTCAGGCACTGAAATCACTGCCACGCAGAAAGTTTTGAAAAGCCCGGGTAATTTTAAAAACAATTTTTCAGTCTCTGGTGACTGAAGAAATTGTGGCCACTGTGAAAAAAAAGAAATGTTGATCTATCAGAGCTGGATATGACAAGTAGTTCTGCTACAGCATAGATGCTACTTCTTTCAATAACCAAACCTAAACTCCTCGGGCTTCCTGTTGGGGCAACTGCTCTAGCTAACAGTATGACTATTGCCCTGCAGAGTCTTAGGACAGCATACTTGTTGCACTCCATAAGGAAAAAAAAAGGAAAAACCCGCCGAGGATTTTGCCCGTGTACTTAGAAATAGCTACAAGGAAGGAAATACAATGTAGTTAAGTGTACATGCACTGTTGATGAAACAAATCATTATGGAAACTTTCACTGCAGCCAGTTTTGGGTGAAGTAATAAATGAACTGTTAGTGTTCATCACACACGGTGCTGCTGTTAGTCTTCTGGCAGACAGGAAGGAGAAACAGAACTTAAATTCAGAGGAAGCCAAGATACGGGGAATGAGTCAAACTAAGGACAACAATTTTGGAGATGCTTGTGGGAACGAGTTAAGGTATCTAGAAGCTGAAAAGTTTATAAACTGTGGCTGAAAAGCATTCAAAAGAGGCCTCTAAATAAAATTTCTCACTACATGTCTAAACAAAGCAAAAATTGCTGGACCTTAAATAAAAGTGCTCAGTGCTGGCCTAGAGGCATGGTCAGGCTGGTGATTAGTTGCCTTGGATATTTGGTGGCCTATCCAAAAACGAGACATGCTGATATTAGGTCAAAAACTTCCACAGCAGTCTACCTGTGCTATTCAGCATTTAGAGCTGCTAGGAACTAATCTTACCACGTTTGGAATTTTTTATGTGTCTGATAAAGCAACATTTTGCACTACAGACACGGTGTTTCTGAGAACTCATGGACGTCCCCAGTCTTGTTTTGCCGAGTTGTCTGTGAGCACGCCAGCATCCTATCAAACAGTCGAGAAATTTATTCCAGCACTCATGATGATGCCAAATCTGCTTTGGGGGGTGTTGATGTTGGCTGGGGTGTGCGGTGGGCTTTATGTGCGTGGGAACGCTGAGTTCACCCGGCAGCTGACACGCCGAAAAAGACATCAAAGAGCCACTAAGAAAACAAACTGGGGGCCCGCCGAGCCACGGCAGGCAGACATCCCCCCTCCTGCCGGGCGGGTCGGCTCCCGCAGATGCTTTTATTGGTTTTGTCGCAGTTTTTTTATTTCCCCTGCTGTCACCCCACGCCGTTCGGAGACCGGTGCTTCTCGCACACCGCCCGCGGCCCTTTCCTACCGCGCGGGCAGCGAGCCGGGGCTGCCGGACCGAGCCCATCGCCGAGGAGGGGCCA
>VZRO01004224.1:156798-231019 GCA_013397915.1 Daphoenositta chrysoptera
GGAAGGGACCGTCAAGTTCATCTGGTGCCAACCTTCCTGTCGTGGGGAGGGACACTTTCCACTTGTCCCGGTTGCTTAGAGCTGCATCCAACCTGGCTTGGAACACTTCCATGGATGGGGTAGCCACAGCTTCACTGAGTAACCTGTTTCAGTGCCTCACCTTACAGCAAAGAATTTTTCCCCAATATCTAATCTAAACCTACTCTTAACATGAACGCACTTTCCCTTGACCTGTCACTACATGTAAATAGTTTAGCCCCATCTTTCCTATAAGTTCTCTTCAGGTGGCATAAGGCTGCTAATAGGTCACCCCTAAGTCTTCTCTTTTACAGGCTGCACAATCCCAATTCTCTCAGCCTTCCCTCATAGGAGAGGTGCTTCATCAACTTGGTGGCCTCCTCTGGACACGTTCCAAAAGGTCAATGCCCTTCCTGTGTTGGGGATCCCAGAGATGGATGCACTCAGGATGGGAGGGTGATGCACTGAGCTGCTGTCACTTAACAAAAGTGTTTTTCTGTTAAGCTGCTATAATCTGTAAATAAGCTGCTCCTGAATCTCGTTTTTCTGGAGAATTTTCCTGCATGTTTTGAGGTATCCCTGAACCGCCAGCTCAGCTGTTCGGCAGACCTGCAATGCGCGAAGTAGCAGAGTGTGCGTTAGGTTGGTGCCGGGTTGCTGGTCTGAGCATCCCTTTTTTTGTGCCTCTCGCTGGGAACTGTGACACCAAAGCTCTGTCCAGGGCCTGGGTGAGAGCCTGCTAGCAGCAGCCTGGGCAGAGGAGGCCTGCATCCTGCAGAGCCAGGCTGCTGGCCTGGAAAAGCTGCTGAAAACTCACCCGCTGATTGAACACGGCCATTGGGAGCTTTTATGCTGCACATTTATATGTTGTGTTTCACTAGTGGTCATCTGGTAATAAAAATAATCGTAGTACTGACCAATGTCCTGTGTCCCAGAAGTCTGGAAAAGTTTCTGTGTGTGAGGGATGTCAGAGGAAATATAATTTATTATTATTTTTTAAAGTCTTGGGCCTTTTTTTCTGTTACTATGTTCTACATGGTTTAACATTACCAAGTGTTCCGTTGGGTTCTGGCATTGAAGAGTGGTAAGGCTGTATCTTGTAAAATAGGATTAAGGATTGAGTAAACTATTAGGCTGACTTGCAGAGCATTTTCTCAAACTAATCTCTTAATGACAGAATAACTGAGAGTTTCATACAGTGGTTTCTGACAAGCTCCTGGCCATGTATGCAATGCTGTAATACACCTCATTCTTTCAGTGGGGAGCCAGGGTGTAGGAATTAATAAATGGGCAGATCTGGCTTTTAATAAAAGTATTCCTTAAAACATTTGGGCTTCCTGAATGTGCCTGCCCTCAAAACAGGCATATTGTGGATAGTGATATTTGTATTTCTGAGGATAGTATGACTGTACTGAGTGCAGTGAGTTTGCAAAACTTCTGTGTACTTCTCAGGTTTGTGCATCTGGAGTGTAGAACTTCAGATGGTCCTGTCTGTATTTTGTCACTTTCTGGCTCCTGAACCTCCAACTGGTCACTTGCCATAGAATTACTGTGGAAACATGTATACTGTTAATTAATTTAAAAGAATAAGGGAAAACTTTTGTGGCAATCTGTGATAAACTGGGTGTTTTGTTCTAAGCCCAAAGAAGCAGCACATCCTGTGGATGGTAGAGGGTACCAAGGAGGAGGAATTGTAAGCACAGGGAAATATCTGTTGGTGTCTGCATGCAGTGCTCTTTACAGCTATGAATTGTGATTCAGTCTGTATTTAATGCTTCAAGTGTGTTTTATCATGAGTGCCCAGGAGAAGGGAGTTTTGCAGCCTAATTGCTGTTTGTGTGAAGAACCAGTTCTTTAGGGCCTTCAGTATATGGGATTTGTTTACTTTATGTCCAGTTCCTCTGCTGGGGGAGGTGGTGAACAGCCCTGCACAACTGTGTGCAGTGTGTCTGCAATCCTGAGCAGCGTGGAACTATGTGATCTTTGCTGCAGGCTGAAGGATCCTGCTGCATTTAACTGGTGGTTGCATGACCCATCACTGGGGTATGGGACTCGTTAAATAACCCAATGGGTCTGGTTTCCTACACCATACATGGTGTAGGGAAAGGCTGTGATGAAGCTGCCAGGAATATGTGCTGTTGAGCAGATCTATGTGGTATGAGTTGATTGATTGTCAGCTGCTTGCCTTGGCCTCATCATAGGTAGGACAGGAGGACTATCTCTATTAGCAATGAATTTACTTTTGTAGAGTAGGAAAACTGAGCAGAAATGATGCTACTCAACTGCTGAACCAGTGACAATCTGTTCATTATTCCTTCTGATGCTGCTGACTGACTTCCTCTAACATTGCTCCCGATTCCCCCTACCCAGTGACTTTTTTTTTCCCACTCGAGTAGTTTAAAAAAAGTAAATGTGTCCTCTCAGTTCAGAAGGTTGAGTCTTCCTGATAAAGGGGACAGGTGGCAGGTTTGTTGCCTGGCACCCTGTAGCACTAAAAGTATTTTACTTGCTTGGATTAGGAAGCTTTGGGAAAGACTAGAAGTGAAAGAGACTTGATCAAATACAATATATGTGGATGCATTTCCTGTAGCAGTCTGAATCTCTTCTTAGAGTTTGCAGTGATATTGACCTTACTTAATATTAAACCAAATCCTTATGAAGCGATAGAAATTTTATAACTTATAGTTATCATACTGTGTATTGCCTAAAGAAATAAAAATTGTCTTTTAACAGAGGATTAAGGATGCTTGAGAAACAAAGCTTTTAAACATTTGGTGGTGGAGATCCCTATATTTTGCCTTGTGCAGTAACATTTAATAGTCCTCCCTGTATCTTGCTCAGTAAAAGTTCTTTTGTAGAAGTGAGGGGAAATAAAAGATTTAGGGCCTAATCTTGGCAGTGACATCAGCAAGTTGCTGAGTTGCCCTTTCGGCTTGAGCCTGTCTGCTCTCTTGTCTGTGGCACTGTAGTAGCATGGTCAGATAATTGTTATAGCTGTATATCCATGACTGTGATAGGCTGCACAGGTGGCTGGGTTATTCTCACTCCCAAAGACTGACCATTTCTGGTGTTGGATTGGGCTGCTCAGCCTCGTGGGATTGTGCTGAGTCTCCGAGGATGTGTTTGCTCAGCCCCCTTGGACAGCCGTTCCCTGTGTTTGGCCACCCAAATTCTGGAAATCTCTTTTTTGATACTGGAACTTTACTTGATGCAACTTTGTTGCGTCTGGTCTGTTTTCCATGTTTCCCTTGGAGTGCAGCCTGGCTCATTCTTTTCTTTAGGCACTCCCAGCTACCTGTCTCTGTAGGTAGCTTAAAAATGTGAGTGGATATGAGCAGCCCACGCCTCCTCAAGTTAGCGGACAGACATCTGTTCTGAGGAAACCCATCTCTCAGGCCCTATCTGTGTGTCATAGGTAGTAGGTGACAGACCAGGAACAAAAAGCTGTCTTTTGGAGAGGCTCCAGTATTGTTTCTGCTCATCTGTGCCCTGAGCAAGTGCCAGCCTCTCTTGCTGGGGTTCACATCTGCCTCTCCTGACCTGTGCTGTGCTCCTTCACCCTCAGGATGGTGACCAAGTCTGCACAGCAGCGTAGCTAATACTGAGATCTTTGTGCATTCTTTTGTTTTTCCTTTCTCTTGGAGGGGATGGGTTGCTGAAGGACAGACAGGCTTTAGTCACATCAGACCGGATTCTGCAGTGTAATATGATTATCCTGATTCACCTTGAGAATTGCCAGATTCATGATGAAATGAATTGTGATGTTGCCTGAAGTTCTGAAAATTTTCCTCTTGCTTTCAAGGACTGTCTCCTTTAACCTTCTGTAAAGTGTAGCTTTGTGCTTTAGACAACTGACTGCTTTTCCTCTCTTTCATAAAGCCTCGAGAAATGCTGAATGAGTGCTTTGATAGGAACAAACGGTTTCTCTAAAGAAGTAATGCCTAAAACGTGATGCTAGAATGTAGTAGTCCTCTAAGCATGGAGGATGGACTGACATAGTTAAATGAGTGACTTGGGGGAAGAAAGACTTCTGGTCACATTCCCTTTTCAATACTTAGTCATGCCCAGGCATGTTGTAAATGGTGTTCATGGGGAAAATGGAAATCTGTAATTTTTTCTTTTGAAGAATGCCTGAATTTGATCCTGAATTGAGAAAGTAGTATCTTCTTTGGGATTAGGGGAAATCAGTGTATATATAGTGAACTGCTCAGCCTTGACCCAAATACACACTATTCAGATCTCTAAACAAGAATCTGCTTAAAAAAACAAACAAAAAGAAAAATCCTCAAGTGATAGTGTTTGTGTAGGGTATCACTGTGCTCCATTGTTTGACCATCTGCAATATGTTTTCCCACAAGTATTTTGTTAAGTCTCAAGTGTTATTTAGACTAAAGACTTTGTATAATTTAGCATGTATTTTTAGTCTTTTACCTCTTAGAGCATAATTGGTTCAATTAAAACCATTAATGCCTGTGGTGTAATTGCATTTTATGGAATTACAAACTGGTGTTAGAAAGTGCTGCCTATTAGAATATTCTGCTATAACAATGTGCATGGCTTATTATATTTTACCAGTCCATGCAACTGCTGCTGTAACCTACTGATTATGTAGTCTTTGTTGAAAGCTTTTTTTGAATATTTCAATTTATAGAATAAGTAAGAAAAATAATATCAATGCATTGCTTCGGTCTTTGTTTTCAAAAAAGCATTGATTTGTTCACTGAAGAAGGTGCTGCTGATAGTGTTTGACCATATGTATGTGTTGAGAGAGAGGAGTTCCATTCCTTCTGAAGTGTTGGTGAGTTGATCAAGATGGGAACATCTACTCAGTGGCTTTTGTAGCAGTATCAATTACCAAGATGTCCTGTCACTTGGTTCATAGCTTTTTCATAGTGTTCTTATATCCCTCCATCCTTACAAAAGGGAAGTACTCACCATTCTTCCATTTTTATCTCCCATTTTGTATCTGCTTAATATCAGTTTAATGCTGCTTTATGGTTCTGTCTTTTTTAATGTATTTTGAAGATGAACAGTGGTGGGTATCTGACTGAGGTATTGAAAATGAAGAGTTGTCAAGTTGGATGTGATAGGGCTGAGTAAGAAGGCAGCTGTTGGGGTCTAGCAAGCTTGGGAATGGCAGTTGAAAGGTGACTGAGCTGGAATCCTATTTTTAGATGAAAATGAAGAGAGGAGAAGGGCTGGAGTATGATCTGTCACAGAATGAACACAACTATTACGTATCATCAGAAAAACTGGATTTTCCTTTTCTGTTTTGTCTCATACAGACTGTTGTATTGGGTGTGCAGAACTAAATATTCATGAAAAACCATTTCATATATATGGCCATATTTTTATTGGTTTTGGTGGCATCCCATAAGTTCATTAGCTTTCTATTGATTCTAGAACCCTGCCAATTTAATGGAATATATCCTTCTGCACTATGGTAGTCATGTGCATTTGAATTACTAACAGTGACAAGTGTAGTTGACTACTTCATTGATGACCTTAGTTTTTAAGTGTGTGAGCAAGTACTCACATAGTCCAATGTGCATCTAGCATATGTGAGTCTGGTGTAGTCCTCATCAAAAGATTCAAGTTGGAATTGTGTTAATAGCTGCCTGATTTCTAAAAAGGCAGTGAAAGATAAGGATGTAGGAATTGCTTTTTCTTAGCAGAGCAGTTGCCTCTGTATAAAAATTAAAACTTGGTATTCTCTGAAAAAATGAATTGAGGCCTCCTCAGCTCTGTTTTGTAGTGTTAGCATATCTGAGCATGTTGGATTGCCTCTGAGAATTTGCCTGGAATTCTAGAACAATTTATTACGTGACCAGGAATCTGATTACTGTTTCATTGTAATAGTGAGGAAAAGCTTTGTCTTGCTGAATGCTTTACATTCAGGTATTTATGCATGTTTCTTCACTACTTTAAAGCTGTAAAGAAAGCATTCTTATGGAGGACTGTCTTAAATTGCCATCCTATCTCATGAAGATACTTTTCTCCCCCTGTTCAATTTCAAAATGTGTGTATAGACACTTCTCTTTCATGCTCCCTGTTACCTTTTATTTACTCCCACTATCTACTCCTAGCTGTTCCTTCATCTTCTGCCTTCCACAAAAGATAGCTCCTTTTGGCTTGTGCAGTGTCAGAGATCTAAAACCTCTCACTTATGCTTCCGTTTGCTTTGTACTTTCTGAAACTTTGTTTCCTACAGTTATTCATCAGGTTAAAAAGAAAATAATGTCTTCAGGCAAAGTGTCTAGTGCAACAAGACCGGGTCTTTGTATTTAACATGTTTAAAACATAAGTTTTCTTCTAGAAGAAGAATATTCAGCAAAAAAAAAGTTTCTACCTAGAATATGGCTGCCTCTTCCCCAAATATGTGACAGTTTGACATTCTTAAAGCAGCTCATGTTAAGGACTTGAAGGCCGATGAGTCCTGTTCTTTCTGCAGAGAATTAAGCACCCAAGGTGCTGCTCTTGGAAACACCTCATTAGAATGTTATCTGGGCATTATTTGCAATTAAAATTTAGTATAGGCTTTTGATAAAATAGATGACTGGAGACCTGTCAAAGGACCCAGGTCAATTAGTTCTATTATGTTAACATGTTGAAAAAACTGTTCCATGAATCTGGGAATTTCTAAGGCTAAACTTATTTGAACTTACTCTTTTGGTATACTTAACAACAAAAAAAGCCTTGCTGACAGTTTTAGTCATGCAGCTCTGATTCCATTGACTGGTATTACTTGCAGGTAGAGGTAGCTCTTATGCTCTCTGTTAGACACCTTTTTTTTTCTGTTTGAAGCTGTTGTTGAGGCTTAGGATACTTTGCTTCCTTTGTATCCTTGCTGTCCTGGTGTGTTGCTTTGCCTCTCCTAGTGCTTAGCATGCCTGCCCTTGTGCTTAGTAATGGAGAGAGAAAATGTTTTGAAAGTTGAGCATGAATTTCCAACAAGAGTGGACCTACATTCTCCAGAGAAGGAGTGCCACTGCTAAAAGGTTGTGCCAAGTTCAAAAAACTGTAGCCTAGATGTACAAAAGGAATTGAGTGATGCTCAGTCACTCAAAATTAACTGAGATGTGCATCATTCATGGAATAGAAAATGTGAGTTTCAGCCCTTGTTGCCTGAACCTAGTGTTGAGTTCATTGAGTGATTTGTGTGTTTCACAGTCTTCAAAGGGAGGTTGGGATCTGGACTCTCCCACTTACAAGTGGTGCAAGTATGACACGCCAAAGTAAGGATGCTGTCCTTCATGGTGGAATAGAAAAGTGGAGGAATCCTGCCAAAGTATTGCGTTAGGAGAGTGTGGACTTCAAGCTTATCAGTATTTCTTCTTTAATTTCTTTCACTCAAAACCAAACCCTATCTTTTCAGTCAAGAAAAGGCTTCTGGAAGTGTGGATAAGTTGACATACACAGACAGGCTCCATTGATCTCGAAGGGTGCTTGCTAATCTGTGTGATTGTAAAACAATTGTTTCTCTATTTCTGGGCGTTGGTTAGAGTCTGATCTTCATTTGTTCTTATCCTTCTCTTCAAGAGGGAGCTGCTAGAGAAAGTTCTTTAGGAGAAATTGCCTTGGGACAAGGGAAAAATAAACTTAATGCTGATCACAGATGTAGGTAGTTATTATAGTTAGTGTGGGGACTTTTTTTTTTCTTTTTGAGAAAACAATATATTAGATGGTGGTTAAACTGTGCCAGTTGTGTATGGGTCAGACTTCTGGTTTGAGGGCATTCTTTTTTTCATGATGTGTCCCTGAGAGGCAGGCTACATTTATGTACAGGATGTGTACCTCCAGGCATTCCCCATGGTCACACATGAATGTGTTGTCATTATCAGATCCAAGGTTTTGGTTGGGTAAGCATTTGATAAGATGATTTGGAAGAAAAGCAGGAGGGCCAGGGGGAATTGTCTGAAAGACTCCTATTAAAATCATGCTGAGTTCCTGTGTGTTGTAAATGAAAACATGCTGCACTACCACAACTGTTTGGAAATTGCCCATCTAGAATGTATTCACTGCATGAACATAAGAGTCAGCAGCTCATTTTAGCAGCTTTAGGGGGCATCCTGATTGTACTGTACCTGCTATCCCAGCAAAAAAAAAAAAAAAATTTATAAATTCTGTCTTGTGTGTCAGGCTTAAGCAAGTTAATGTTATTATTTGACACCTGTTAATAGTTAACATAATTGCTTGATACCTATTGTGATATATATCCCCAGTATAAATGTTCCTGGTATGATAGGGATTGGTAAGCTGTAAGGTAATGGATGCTTCCTGTTCTAAGAAAAAAAATTCCATTTCCATCATAAGAAATTATGGCTCTTTGATCACTTTCAGCAAGGTTTAATTAGACCTAAATAAACAGTTCTTTCTTACAAATGCTAATCCTTTAGGAAATTGTTGAAGCTTTTTAGAAATACAGAGTTTGCAATACTGCTTTGGTTGCCAGCTTTTTTGAGGAACTTTGGGCAGCGAGTAAATACTTGCACAATAGGTTTGTATTATTACACAAACAGTAGTAATGACTCCATAGAAGCATTTGTGACATAGTAGATGTGATGGTTTGGGACGGGAGCTGGTACTGGGGCTCTCCAGAGCTTAGAGCTGAAATTCAATTTTTTGAGAAGTAGAAATTAGATAATGGTCTATACTTGGTACATCAGGATAAGACTTAAGGCAAATAAATATTTTGTGTTTGTTCTCAAATCCTTTCTCAGTTTGTGTGTTGATGGGATTTGTCACATTGTGCTATGTCGTCCCACCCTTCTGCAGTTGTTCTTCCCACTCCTTAAAAACCTTTGACATCTCTAAGAGAAATACAGAAGGAATGGAGAAAAATCCCTCCTTGGTAAGAAAGGAAGGAGCAGAGCTGAAAAAAGACAAGCTTTACAGCTTCAGGGGCTGTTTAGACTACACCTTCCTTTGAGAGTGTTATAGCAGTGGAGAACAAGGTAAAGCTTCTGCATGCTGAATGAGCCAGGTGATTTAAATCTACTGTCTGAACAACCAAATCCTCTCTCTCAGTTGATGTGAACTCCCAAGCTTTAACTTAATCTTTGGAAAGCTCATGGATCATTGTATCTTTCAAGTTGAATAGATGGATATTGCTTTTAATAAAATATTTCACTTCTGGGAAGTAAACAGTACGTGTCTAGTTCTGCCAATGTCATGGCCTCTCTGATCATGTATGTGAGGTTTTTTCCAGTGAAACATAATCTGTTGGAAAAAGTTGTTCATTCCCCTTTCAATAGGGATTAGATGTTTTCTGTACATTTTTTACTGTCATTTAAAGAGGAAGTTATTTAGAAAAATACAGCTTAAAAAATAATTGTCAGAATATCATTAAATCTTTCATGTTGTAAGTAGTGTGGTGGCTGTACTATCTTCTTCCTTTGGTCCAGCCTTTAGGAGGCTTAAGTAGTTGTACCAATTTGCCCATGTTCTTTTTAGTTAAGGTGCTTTGTCCCTGCACTTCTGTTTTACTTCAACCCTTGGCTGCTTTCTTGGTGCTGGTTATCAATTGTTTTGAGCAACAACAGGTACTTTTGGGTTACTGCACTGATTTCAGTATGTAGCATGAGTAGAAAAATAATCTTTTCATTGGAATCCCCAAAGTGGTGGGAGGGAGGCTGCAGCAAAGCACAACCATTGGGTTCCACACTTTGCTCTCTGTCCACTGTCTAAGCAGCTTTTCCCCTTTCTTGGAGAAAGCCAAGCCAAAGAGGCGTTCCTGGCTGCTTTGTCAGGCAGTGAGGGGGAAAGTCGAAAGTGATAAAGGGATTAAAAAGGTCAGTTGAGGTAGGAGTGTAGTGCTGGTAAGAGTATCAGAAATGTCTGCGTTTTAACTCTTTCCTCCCTGCCCTGCCTCCATGTGCAATCCCCAAACACAAACCTCCCCCCATAAAAAAGGAGAGGAAGCAGATTCCTAAAGCTTTGTTACAAAATTAAAGGTAGTTGTATCTTCTCTTTTAGTAGTGTAAAGTTTGTTTTGAGTGTGAAAGCTAGTTTTTCTTTTGTTTGCTGTACAGCTTTTTATGCATTCTCCCCAAAGACCATAAAAATACCTTTATTAGTTGAACTTTATGTGCTTAATGTATAAGTGTATACAGACACAGCTTTTTTTGAGGATTTTTAGCTAGTCTGTGTGTAAATGCAGCCTCCACTAGGGTTCATTTCCAAGTTTAACTATGGTTTAGGGAATTCATTGACTTAATCTATGGCATATTTGTTATAAATTTTCTAATAAGAATTCCTTAATGCTTAATATTATAAACATCTGAAAGGTTTTTTTTCAAAATATTGCTGCTTTATTTTAATCCTGTTTACAACAATTGGAAAGTATTTAAGGAAAAAAAATCAGGCTCATAACAGTCTTTTCTTTAAATAGCAGATTACTATTAAAAAATCTGCTTGGCATTGCAGTGTAATTTGAATGTGATTACAGTGATTAGTTCTTTCAGACAAAAATTTATAAATAAGTGTTAGCATTTACGGATATTTGCCAAACATCTTTGCATTTTCTTTGTTTCATCAAAAATTTTTTGGACAGAAGAGCTTTTTCTCTTTGCTACTTGTCCTAAAATAAATAAGTGTCTGAGTTCATAAATCAGATTATTTGCTACTTCACTTGAACACTGTAAATTCATGTAGGTAAAAACACTTCAAAGCTGAAGACTCCCCTTCATCTCTGTCCTGTGCCCTCAGTTTTGATTGCCACACAGTTAAAATGTATGTAGGTGAATGTGGGACTTTCCTCTAAATTCAAAATCCTAATAATAGTATGGTGCTTCTTTTTCTTTCCTCGTTTTGGGAAAGAGTCCTTGGATCATAATGTCACTGTCTAACCAAGTAATGTATGAAATGTGTGTTGTTTTCCTGTTGCTGTGGGAGACGATGGTTGAAAAGCTCAAGTTTGCAGGAGGGCAGGGCTGGGGGAGGTTAGAGAAGTTTACTACCACTCTTAATATTGCCACCTACTGATATTATGTGGGCACATTTAGCTTTGGTACGTGCATATAAATTCCACCCCTTTATCGCCAGAATTTGCCATGCAGTGAATGCTGATTTATAGCAGGAGCTGTCTTTTCTCCAACTTGAAGGTATTTTGTTGCAGAGATAGGTGTGAGCATGTTTTAGCACTGAAGATGGCACATAAGCTAGTTTAAAATTCACTTTGTCCTCACACCCAGGCAGTGGCTGCTCCTCAGGTGAACCTTCAGGCTGCTCAAGCCTTAAGAACAGCTCCAAACAGAGCAGGTGCCACCAGCTCCTCTTCTGCAAGGCTCCCAGTACAGTGGGTTTCAACAGATTTCATGCATCTATTGCTTAAACTTACACTGTTTCTCTTAGCTTTTTCAACTGAATAATAATCTCTTGATGCTGATAAGGTTCTTAAATGACAATGAAAGACTCTTTAAATCTGGTTGTTCAAAAATACGCTTTTTCTTCTGAGGAAAGCAACCTCCTGCTTTTTCTGTAAACTGATAATAGAAAGAAAAAGTGTTCATAGTACAGAAGTTAACCTAGTCCTTTACACCTTTAATGGGTACAAAGTGTTTGTGGGTTCCAAATAAGTAAAATTAATACACTGTTAGTTTGTGTCTGGAGATACGTGTATTTCAGCTACAGCTTGTGAGTTCAGGTGGGACAGGAAAAGCTTTACTAAAAAGATTAGCTGGCTAAATACAACTAATCATTATTCTCACTTGAAATTTTATTAAATTTGGACCGAAATAGGACTTGGATGTCAACTGTTTTAGCACAGCCAGTAAAGCAGGAATGTTGTTACTGCACAATAACAATGACTGGATTAAAGTGTCTTTGCATCGTGAATAGGATCTCTTCTGGACCATGAAGTTATGGACTGAGCATTACAAGATAACAAACGATGTCTTTGAGTGTGACTATCAGGCATTCTGTATTTTGGCCAAGCGATTTGGCTTTTTGCTTAGCAGTAAGTAGCATAAACAATGACATAAACAGAATTTCTTCTACAGCAGAAGCAAATACTTCATCTGAGATGGGGGCCTTTGAGTTGCAGAATAAGAAGTAAGGCATGACCATCCCTAATATTATAAATAACATATTGCCATCAAAGTAGACATCAGACTGAGCTTTCAGCAACAGTCAGGGTTGTCTTGAGTGATTTCCAGCTTAAAATGGAGGTAGCTGTAAGTGGCAATTATGCCCATTACGTGTCATTGCAGGCCACTTTGCTCATAATGACTTCTGACAGAAACACCTCCCAAGCTCTGCAGATGCAGGAAATGCCAAGTCTGTCAAGATCTGATTGTTCTCCAGGTATCCCACTGAACAGCTTTGGAGATCAGTGTAGTTTGCTGCAAACCCAGTACCTGTCAGTTACTGTTGAATTTTAACAGTGTTTCCTCAAAAATGCGTAGTGGGTTCTGGGGTGTAGGTTGGGTAATAATTGCACTCCTTGACAGGGAAACCGAAAGAGGGAGTATTGAAGTAGAAAGTTCACAGAAGGTAGTAAATGTCCACAAAAAGACATTACCAGTATAGTGTACTATATTGACACATTTTATGGTGTAAGAGATTTTCATAATACAAATTGTTGCTGGTTCCCTGTTACAAAACTTGTAGTGATGAATTCCTTCATCTAATGGCATATCCCCTAAAGACTTTTGCAGGAAGAAGGACAGTGCTCCCCAGTAGTGTTTGCTAATACATTGACAAGCATTTCTAATGTAAACCTGGTCTTAGAACAACAATCTTCACTTTTGGGAAGGTTAGAGACAGATCCTGGGTACAATTGCATAATTCCTTTAGGTGGTGCTGGGGCTGACTGAAGTACAAGGTCTCACACTACACTTGTGCAACTTGTGGACTTTACCAAGAGGGAACAGATTGAACTTCAGGTATTTGGCTCCACTGATTACTGTGTGTTATCAGTTTCAAAGGCTGCTCTGGGTGTTGTTGACTCTTGTCAGCAGCCTCTGTATGTAATTGCTTGTTTAAATAACTGTAAAAATGCCACTGAGATTTCTCCACAGATAGGTTTTTATTAAATGCTTCATGACATTTGTCTAATACAAGCCATGTTTAGTCTGTGTGAAGGAAAGTAATGTGATAATAGTAAACTGTGCTAGTTTTTGTATTTATTTTTTGACATTTTTTCCAAACTAAGGTGTGTCTGTCCAGTCCTTGCTTGTTCAAAAGAACAGATGTACTAAGTGTGTCAATATTTTTTTTTTTGTGCTGTTCCCTTATTCTGTTTCTTATATTTATCTTGGTTCTCTTTCCTGGGCTGTGTGGGTTGTCTGCTAGGAACTTTAAGAAATTCAGGGATTTGTCAGAAGGGAGAAGGCTTTTAGCCTCTGGAACCTTTTCTGGCATTCATTCTGTCGATATTGCTCCATGATAGGTGTCAGACAACATGGTGCTTACAGTCATGTCTGTTACAATGTTGTTTCATACAGACAATGCATAGATATTGTTGAGTTGAACAGGTATGTGTTTTATCCTTTGCTATTCCATGAATTGCCATAGTGATGATGACTAGTTGAGAAAAAGCAGCAGAATAAAGACCAGAAGTGGTTTATGCTGTGTTTTGGTGTTTATGGGGATTTTATTTTTGGTAGCATTACTCCTGGTATTTTTGGTGAGTGCTGCTAGTTAGAGCAAGATAAGACAGATCTGTATCAGAGAAACAATGGTATAACATCTTAAAATTCCTAAATTAACTTGTTTACCACCTATTTGGAGTGGTTGGAAGCTGACACAGAAGCTGTTGCTTCTTCCTGGCACAGAGAAACATAATTCTGATATGATAGCTCCAAACCCTAGCTTTGATGTTTCTGATTGTGCAAAAGTGTAAGTGATGAGTAGGAGAAAAATAAACTTTTTTTTTTTCAAGGACCATAATTCTTGTAGCAAGGAAACTGTGACAGAAAAGTAGGCATAAACAGTATTTTGTGGTGTTTTTGTAATGCCTTTCATACTTTGCAGTGGTGTATTCCCATAAAATTTTTAAGATGTATGGATATTTTTATTTTAAACTAGAAGGGTTGGTTGTGTTTTTTTTTTTTTAATATTAATCTGTAGTAGATTAACTTTCTGAATCTATTTTGCTGAAGTTTTTGATTCTCAAATGTCAGTGCAAAGAAAGTACTCCATCCCCTGCAGCTTTTAAATTACTTTTCTGGCTTTCTAAAGCTTTGTGCAGAATAGGCTGACCAAGACTGAGGTTGCATGAACAGCTCTGCTGGAGAAGATAGGAGGGAATTAAAAAGTGCCAGTTAAGAGTTCTCTGGGTCTTGCTGTGCTTCGTCAAGGTGGTGTTCCTGCTGTGGTTTGCTTTCCCCTTCAGAAGAGAAGAGGCATTGTAGAAACCTCAAAATTCAGTGGGGTATGAGCTTTCACCTGGTAAAAATCTAATAGCCTGTAAGATGTAAAGAAGCATCTAGAAAACGGGAGAGATGGAGTGCTGTTGTGCATGTGCTTTGGCAATGAATGCATCATTTGTTAGGCTAAAAGCTTTGGTTTAAGATTTTCTTTTTTTCCTGCTGTTTCTATTGATACTCTTTCATCAACTGATCCACTTGTGAATTATAAAGGAAACCACGAGGAAACTGAAGCAAAGAGAAAATTGTGGTCTTGACAGATGGACTCAGGAAAGGTTCCTTTGTGCTGTGGAATAAAGTGGGGAGGTTTTACAGTGATAGGCCTTGACAAATATGTATTACATGTATGACCTTAATTGAATGACAGAGCTATTTATTAAACAATGTTAAAATTGTGTATATCTCCAGCAAACAAGCTGGTCAGTTATAGTTGTGGTGTAGGATATCAGATTATAAGTTTAGTGTTTCAAAACTTGTATTGACTTGGAAGCCTGGATAGGTGGTGACATGATGAGGATAAAATATTAGGATACTGTTACACCTACTGCCATAATATTCTAATATACTTTGCTGCTTCTGGCATTCATAATACATTCATAATACATAATATAGCCAAAGTAAGTTTGGGATTTTTTTCAGCTGTGTTGATTCATACACTCACATGCATGCACACACAAAATGGCTACTGTAATATAAATTTGAATTCCTGTCTTACCTAATAACTGCACTCTGCAACTTTTAAAAACCTTCATTGCCTCAACAAAATCAAAATTAAAAGATGTGGGTGTTGTGAGAGTCAAGGCAAACTTGAGAGAAGAAGGAAAAGGAAATAGGAACCGAGATTTGCAGACAATCTCTAAAGGTTGTGATGAAACCTTGGGTTATATCTCTTTCAGAAGAAGTGTTCAGAGTCTGCTGTGTTCTGTTTTCCAGCTATGAAGGGGACGTGTGTGGTATGGGAGTTGTCTGGGTAGGGTTTTTTAATAATAGGTAGGGTGGTCTTAAGATGACTGGAGCAACAAGTTGTAATTGCAACCTGTAGTGTTGCTTTTCATGATGGTTATTGCAGTGACATGGTAATTGCAGATCACATGAAATCTCAATAACTTTTGTGGTGCATTATTGCTTTTGCCTGCTCGTTCCTTTGTGCTCTGCTGTGGTAGCTGACAAGGGAGATGGCCAAATGCAGGGAGCTTAAATAATTGCATCATTGTATCATGTGTCTACATGAGCAAGATGGCTATCGAGCTTCAAGTGAAATAGTGGCATATTTCAGTGTGAGTCTTCACCAGTTCTTAGTGTTCTGATATCCTGACTAGGTATCACTAAGACATTTTTATTAGTAGATGGAGTCACGTAACTGCTTTTTGTTAAATTTTTGGAAATAGAGGTAACTGTCAAATCCTAAAAGAATAGCTTCTGCATTATTCATATTGCAATTTGTATTGGATATGATTGTGTCAGTTCTCCAGGGAATGCTGTATATTATGGAAATGTTTGTACCCTACCAAAACCCAGCCAAACAAAAATCACGTCATGATACGTTTCTGACAATGCTCAACCCTCATGATTATTATAAAGGTATCTTGAATTTAAGTATTATGAAAGGGTAAAATATACAGACTTGGAGTGTTTTCAGATCTTAACAAATACTTGCATCACACCTTCTGTTTTCTCTTTATATTAATTATCTCATTTCTGCTTTTGCCTGCCATGAGAACCATTTCGTTGTATGCATTTATTGTGTTCTTTTTGCACAGGGAGCAGTCTGGAGTATGTATTGTTGGTGTGCAAGCCAGCACTTCATGGTCTTTGAGAAGTTTGGGATTCTGAGGCTGATAATATAAATCTTTCATTTGAAAAAAATACAGCAGTTGGGTTATTTTGCAAGGTAGTGGAGCATTAATTACAAAAGAAAGAAAAATATTTTGGAAAGATGGAAATTTGATAGTCAAATACCTAAGTACTTGGTAGTACCTGTGGAACAAAATCTGTCTGATTCTGTGTCATAGTTATAACTTTATTTTAGTAACACAGAAATATTCAATTGGAATATGCTGCATACTACTGAAACTGTATGAAAACTCATGAACACTCACAGGTGACCTCAGGGCTGAGGGAGTAGAGGTTGTTGTCAGTTTATATGGAGTTGATGGCATGGGATCATACAGCTCAGAAATAAAGGAGATTGCAAGTGCAAACTAAAATTGTGGCAGCATTTGTTCTTCAATCTTCAAAGTTGTTAATGAAATTATATTTTTTACTATTCAGCTCTGTTCAAGGTGTGTTGTTAATGGCTTTGATGGGGGGGGACACTGTTTGTGTGTGTGTGCGTTTTCTGTGACTTTTTGGGAGTGGGGTTTTCTGGTTTTGTTTGGTTTTTTTCCTCTCTGAATTTCTCTGTGAACTGTCCAAGGAGCAAGGATTTTCTCAGCTCTATCAGTAAGTAAAGTTTGAAGTTCACTGAGTGGTCCTAGAATAGCTGTCCTGGATGCAAGTTAAAATTAGTTTTAGGTTTATTTTTGTTTCTGAGAGAACAAACAGAATAGGAAATCAATAATTAAGTAGGCTGAGATAGTTTCTTTTGCGTTCACTCCCATAGCTGATGCTTTCACACCACCCTCCCCTCAAAACCAATCCAAACCCCAAACACCAAAAAACCAACAACAAAAAACCCCAAAACCCAAAAAAAACCCAAAAAACCCCAAAACACTTTGGCAACTAGTTGCTACTTGAAATTTATTCTTAAAGGAAAAATGGAGGGTGCCTGACACTGAAATTTGGTCTAGAAAGAGTGAGCTGACCAACAATGAGACAAGATTTAGTTTTTAAGTTTAGACCTTGCATTCTGTTTGTTTTAGTAAAATGTTACCCTATCACGTTCATTGTCATTTGTGTCATTCATTTGCTGGCATCTGCCTCTGCCAAAATACATACTTTGAAAGTGCTTACCTGTCTTGCCCAATAATTTAATATGTAAATAACGAGCTAATTAAAGAACAGATTTTCCCTTCAAGATACCTTAAACTTTTAAAAGACTTGGTTTTGTTTTGTTTTCATGGAGGTTTTTTTTTTGTTGTTTTTGTTTTATTTTGTTTTTTCCTGTGTGTCTTAGCTATGTGTTAGCTCTTTTAAATGTCAGATTCACAAAATTGTGTTGTGGACACTTGTACCTGTTTTGAGACCTATGTGGACAAAAGTTGGGGAGTTCAAAGCCTGCCTTTGCTCCAAACTGAGGTGAAGGGGAGGAGGAAGGCCTTTCTAAAAGGGAAGGTTGTGGGCAAAGAACAGGTCAGGTCCTGGCTGTGGGAACCTTCTTTTTGCTTATCCTGGACTTGGGAAATGCTGGGAGCCTGAGGAGCTACGTGGGAGGGTGGTGGGGAAGCTGAGTAGGTCCTGGGTGCTGTTCAAGGGTCTAATAAAACAGAGTTGTATAATGTGTGCAAGCTGAGATTTGTGTTGGAGAATAGATGTGAGCCTCCCTCAAAGTCAAGTGTTACACATTGTGCAGTGCAGTTCTAGCAACTCTTTTAATACTAGAAAAGAGGGAGGAATTACTGGTTTGGACTCCTTAGTATTGTCCAGAACACTTTTTGTTCATATTGTTCATTACATATACTGACTGGGCCTTCATGAATCTTGTTTTTGTGGATTTTATCTCAATAAGCAACGTGAAAATTGATGTTTGATTAGGAATAATTGATAAATGTAGGAAGCGTCTCTTAAAAAGTTGTCTAGTAAGTTAAAATTTGGGTTTTTTCAGCTGTATTTCTTAAAATCATCAAATTTTTTGGGTTGGAAAAGACCTCAAACATGATGCAGTTCCAACCCCACTGCCATGCACAGGGGTGCCTTCCAGTGCATGAAAAGGAAAAAAGAACATTTAAATTTGAAACTTGCTTATTGTTCTCCTCCTCACATGATATGTACATCTTGTGCTGGAAACCTTAAATGAGCTTTTGCCCCATGTAGGACATGAAACGTAACTGCAGTTACAATCACCCACTTTGTGGTTTAACATTTAAAAGAAATTAAGAGTTCATTTAGTTTGCACGTTCTTAAAGGCACTAAATGCTCAGCTCCAAAAAAAAGTGACAATAATTAGGAATTTTTCTGAGAGTAAACGAATGATAGACTATAAGAATTCAGTCTTCCTTCAGATTTAAAAATAAAGGAGATACATNAATTGGAATATGCTGCATACTACTGAAACTGTATGAAAACTCATGAACACTCACAGGTGACCTCAGGGCTGAGGGAGTAGAGGTTGTTGTCAGTTTATATGGAGTTGATGGCATGGGATCATACAGCTCAGAAATAAAGGAGATTGCAAGTGCAAACTAAAATTGTGGCAGCATTTGTTCTTCAGTCTTCAAAGTTGTTAATGAAATGATATTTTTCACTATTCAACTCTGTTCAAGGTGTGTTATTAATGGATTTGATGGGGGGACACTGTTTGTGTGTGTGTGCGTTTTCTGTGACTTTTTGGGAGTGGGGTTTTCTGGTTTTGTTTGGTTTTTTTCCTCTCTGAATTTCTCTGTGAACTGTCCAAGGAGCAAGGATTTTCTCAGCTCTATCAGTAAGTAAAGTTTGAAGTTCACTGAGTGGTCCTAGAATAGCTGTCCTGGATGCAAGTTAAAATTAGTTTTAGGTTTATTTTTGTTTCTGAGAGAACAAACAGAATAGGAAATCAATAATTAAGTAGGCTGAGATAGTTTCTTTTGCGTTCACTCCCATAGCTGATGCTTTCACACCACCCTCCCCTCAAAACCAATCCAAACCCCAAACACCAAAAAACCAACAACAAAAAACCCCAAAACCCAAAAAAAACCCAAAAAACCCCAAAACACTTTGGCAACTAGTTGCTACTTGAAATTTATTCTTAAAGGAAAAATGGAGGGTGCCTGACACTGAAATTTGGTCTAGAAAGAGTGAGCTGACCAACAATGAGACAAGATTTAGTTTTTAAGTTTAGACCTTGCATTCTGTTTGTTTTAGTAAAATGTTACCCTATCACGTTCATTGTCATTTGTGTCATTCATTTGCTGGCATCTGCCTCTGCCAAAATACATACTTTGAAAGTGCTTACCTGTCTTGCCCAATAATTTAATATGTAAATAACGAGCTAATTAAAGAACAGATTTTCCCTTCAAGATACCTTAAACTTTTAAAAGACTTGGTTTTGTTTTGTTTTCATGGAGGTTTTTTTTTTGTTGTTTTTGTTTTATTTTGTTTTTTCCTGTGTGTCTTAGCTATGTGTTAGCTCTTTTAAATGTCAGATTCACAAAATTGTGTTGTGGACACTTGTACCTGTTTTGAGACCTATGTGGACAAAAGTTGGGGAGTTCAAAGCCTGCCTTTGCTCCAAACTGAGGTGAAGGGGAGGAGGAAGGCCTTTCTAAAAGGGAAGGTTGTGGGCAAAGAACAGGTCAGGTCCTGGCTGTGGGACCCTGCTTTTTGCTTATCCTGGACTTGGGAAGTGCTGGGAGCCTGAGGAGCTAAGTGGGAGGGTGGTGGGGAAGCTGAATAGGTCCTGGGTGCTGTTCAAGGGTCTAATAAAACAGAGTTGTATAATGTGTGCAAGCTGAGATTTGTGTTGGAGAATAGATGTGACCCTCCCTCAAAGTCAAGTGTTACACATTGTGCAGTGCAGTTCTAGCAACTCTTTTAATACTAGAAAAGAGGGAGGAATTACTGGTTTGGACTCCTTAGTATTGTCCAGAACACTTTTTGTTCATATTGTTCATTACATATACTGACTGGGCCTTCATGAATCTTGTTTTTGTGGATTTTATCTCAATAAGCAACGTGAAAATTGATGTTTGATTAGGAATAATTGATAAATGTAGGAAGCGTCTCTTAAAAAGTTGTCTAGTAAGTTAAAATTTGGGTTTTTTCAGCTGTGTTTTCTTAAAATCATCAAATGTTTTGGGTTGGAAAAGACCTCAAACATGATGCAGTTCCAACCCCACTGCCATGCACAGGGGTGCCTTCCAGTGCATGAAAAGGAAAAAAGAACATTTAAATTTGAAACTTGCTTATTGTTCTCCTCCTCACATGATATGTACATCTTGTGCTGGAAACTTTAAATGAGTTGTTGCTCCATGTAGGACATGAAACGTAACTGCAGTTACAATCACCCACTTTGTGGTTTAACATTTAAAAGAAATTAAGAGTTCATTTAGTGTGCACATTCTTAAAGGCACTAAATGCTCAGCTCCAAAAAAACCGTGACAATGATTAGGAATTTTTCTGAGAGTAAACGAATGATAGACTATAAGAATTCAGTCTTCCTTCAGATTTAAAAATAAAGGAGATACATATTAACAGCTCTTTGCTGTGTAAGAGGCTACATAATGTGTGGCATTACACTAATTCTAGCCATCACCCTTCAATGAATCAAACTGTCTGACTCCCTCCTCGGTGATGTCGAGGTATGTTCTGTCCTTTGCAAAGGAAGACAGATACTAAACTACTTTCAAGGTAGTAGCTGGGCTGTTTTGTCCGTGGCTTTTTGTGTTTTAGCCTTGTGGAATTCCTGTGTGCATAGATACACAAACAAAGAAAACTAATGCAAGCTTAGGGGACATGTATGTGATTGCCAGTAATCCAAGATATATTAGAATGCTTTGGCATTTGCAGTGCTTGTAGTATTTCTGTCGTGATCTCCATTGTTGGTTTTATATATCTTATGTTCTTTGTGGTGGTTTTTAATTTTTTTCTTTTTTTTTGGAGAACTGTCTAGCTATATTAGATGTGAGGTATTAAATGTTCACAGAACAATTCTGGTTGAAGGGGATCTCTCAATGCCAGTTGTGTCTCAGCTTCATGCTCAGGACTGGGCTGATGTTGAATTGGGACTGGATTGTTTAGGATTTTGTTTTCTTGCATGTCAAACCTACAGGAACAGAGATTCTGCACCCTCTCTGGGGCTTTGGTCCTAAGAGAATATTTATTTTCTTCTCTTTAGCTGGCACCCCTGTCAATTTTTGTGTATATTTTACTTGCAAATCTTTCATCCTGTACCAGTTCAGATGACAATTGTAAAGGGCTTCTGACTGGCAGTGCACAAACTGTGCATGTTAGGAGGGGAAGAATAGGAGATTGTGCCTCTAGATGGTAATGTATGTGTAGCTTTGTAGAAGCTGAATACGAGTTCAAGCTCTCCAGGAATAGAAGGAAAAGTTTAAGTATGGCTTTTTGGGAGGGTTATATGCAGTTTGCAGATTATAGATTTATTTATGGGATAATAAATAACCAAGCTACTCTGATGTAAAGAATACAATGTGATGAAAAATTAAACACGCTAATTCTTTGCATAGATAACAATACTGTTTTTCTTCCTTGATGCCTTGGAAGCATTAGTATTGCCAGCTTTATTCTTCATATGTAGCTCACAAACGAAGAGGTTAATTTGCTAAAAAAAACTGTGGATACTTGAAGTTCTGGCTCATGGTTTTCCTGCTTTGTTATTCCCTTGTGCTGGTGCATATCAAGTTGACCTCAAATAAGGAGGCTGTGCTGACTGAAGATGTGGGACTAACCTGTTGTCCTGCTTGGCTTCAGTTTGTAGGCTTTTCTTTGGCAGCTCTCCAGGCTGGGAATTGGAGCTAGTACTATTTTCTAGGCTTAGTTCCAGTAAAAGAGATATTACTTCTAGGTTTTGTAGTATGAGTTTCAGGTGGGAGAAGGGATGTAATCAATCAGATTTGTAGATATTCATATACATACTTACATTTTTCAATCAAGACTGTAGTGCACTGCTTATTCTATTTTGTACTTTAAAAATAGACAGGCATTTTAAAAATACTGCTTTTCAAGCAGCCAGTACAAATTGTCTAAGTTCCTCTATACAGAGAAAAGAAACATACAAAGTAGTCACAAAAATGTCATAATGAGTGGAAAATTACTAAAAAAAGGAAATTCTATCCAACATATAATCCATTACTCAAATAGGTTGTTGCTCAACCTATTTGCTGTTTAAGCATATCCATCTGAAGTGAGTGCTTAGTAATATTAATTTTCTGCAAAAAGTTTTGTATAAACAAAGCTTATGTCAAAATTTTATATGAAGGATGTCTCCAACTTAAGTAGTTGTTTTAGAAGGTGCTTAAGCAGGCAAGAAAAATCTGAAATTTCAAAAATCAATTTTATCTACTGAGTAAATAGATTGTTCATCTTATATTTCTTAACTCCTAATATTAGATAAATGTTTATTCTAGGAACACTGACGTTTTTCCACTAGTACTTTATAGTAAGACTCGTTCCACCTGCATGTGCAGGGTATCAGGATAACTAACCCTGGCAAAACCAGGTTTTCTGAGTTTGTAGTTTTGCTTTGAATTGTTGCAAGTGGCTTTCTGTGTGTCCCAAGTTACCTCATCACTTCAGATATTTAAAATTCTGCTGTGAACTTCACTTGCTTGTCTTGCTGTGCCTTGAGTTATTAAGAGATTTGAGTCTTGCATAGTAATGAAGTATTAGTTAATACTCTCTCCTGTCTTTTGTTTGCAATTTTCTTTAGTCATATCAATTCAAAACTTGAATCATAAGCTTTCTAATGTTGTGACAGAGAAGTCACATTGCAGACAAGATTCATGTGCTCAGAGCTGCAAAGTAATGATGTCTGAGATTATTGGGCTGTCCCTAACATCCAATACAGATAACAATCCCATCAGAAGAGAGGTGCCTTGGAAGTCGTGTCAGAGCTTAAATCATGTGGAAGTGGCTGTGTGGGATGAATCCCAACAGCTGCTGGGCAGTGTTTTTTCTGCAGTTAGGTGCTTAACAAATTTGTGTGATGCAGCAAATCATCCAGTTTTAGTCGGATTAGAGATTATGTCAAAGAGATGCAGTACCTTAATGTTTCACAAGAAAGCCAGACTATGTAAAAACTGAAGTCTTCTGTTTTCTATAAAGGTTCATATATTCAGTATAACAACTGGGAGAATCTGATGTTTACCTCTTTTTGGATAATACAAACTAGTTAATGACTAGTATTTCTTATCTTGGTATTAATTCTAACTGAAGTCTGGAAAAAAACGTGTTTAGACTGCACCTTGAAAATGCTTGGCCATGAATGACATAAACTTGACATAAACTGTTGTATAAACTACTCACAGCAGCCCTTAACAACAATACTTCCTTTCTGCTTGCTTGTCTTCTGTGGGAATAGACTTGATTGCCTGGGACTAGTTGCAGGCATTTCTCAAGTACCCAAGTTCTAATTGTACTCCTAGTACACTGACAGTAAATTATAAAGACTTGGCATTGTGAGCTGTATAAATGTTTAGGAGTGCTTGGCTTCCCTTGTTGGTCCTGTCTGCAGCGAAAGCAGTTAAGAACGAAATTTAGAAAAGTCTCTGCTGTGAAGCCACTGTGGTGCTTCTGCTGAGGTGACCGGAGCTGGTGTGATAATGGTGTTCCTCCCCCACCCCCAACATCCCAGATCTTATTTTCTAATCACAAGAGGTCTTCTAAAGAGGCTGCTTTTCCCAGGCATTACAGGGAACCCAGCAAGCAGAGGGGGATTGCTGGGGGTGTTGAATGTGTGGCCTGTGTGAACAGCCCCCCCAGCTCCTGAGCCTGCAGAGACAACACTCCCCGATCAAACCAGTGAGGGCTGATCAAAGCTGGCATCGTGGTCAGTAATAAAAGCACTACCCCTTCCTTCTCATTCCATGTTTAATACTTGTTTTTCTAGCTGTGATGCTGTGTAAAAATCTCACACAGGCTTTTCTTTCCTGGAGTACTGTGAAGTTTTGTTTGTTACAATAAAATGCAGAGGTAAATGAAAAGTGGATGGTGTCAAACACTTAAAGGCCAGGAAGAAACCTACACTGGCAGTATATTTGTGTGCATGACAGAGGGGTTGGGAGTATGAAAGAAAGAAAACAGATCACGTCTTTTAGATGATGCATGAGTACCTGCACATTCTAAAACTAATAGGATGTAAGGGGTTATTTAATTAGGTGTAATAGTGTAGGTTTATGGAGAGGAAAATTGTTACAGGGAGAAAGGTTTGGAGAGGTAGTAAAGAAGCCAGGTGTTGCTATAGGTACCTTTTCTCAAACCATCTTTTTGACAGTCTCTTAAGATGGCTGTCTATTTAAATCTGTTTCAAGTTTGACGAAGAAACAACCCTGTAGTAAGGGGAGGTTGTGTTTGTTTGATATTTATCAAGGATGAGAATTTTTATTTAAGTTTCTAGCATATCTTCCAAATAGAGACCTATACCATAGTTTGAATATACAAGCTCTTGATCTGATCCATTATATCATGACATAATTTCTGAAACATATTTTTAAGGGAGGTGAAATAAGACTTGTGGAAATGAACAATAAGCTATAGCTAGAGCAGCTGGGCAGTTTTCTGTCAGGGAGTTCAAATAACAATTCTTATTCCATCATGTTCCTGCCAAAGTGGGATGAGTGGCAAAGGTAGTGAGGAATATCTGGTGTTTTATTTCAAATAAGTTGGGAGTTCTGACTTCTGATTTAAAAGCTTTTTTCTGTTTGGTAGACAAATAAAACTTTCAGTTTTAATTTCTTGTGAATTTATTTAGAAAGATAAGTCTTTAGCCTTGTGTTGAGCTTCATTTATTGCAGTTATTGCTACTTGCAGCTTTTCTAAGAATGTGGAAGTCAAACTGATGCAGCAGACTTGAAATCCGAGTTTTGAAAGAAACCCATGTCTGCTCATGTTTGCTGCTGTGGCAAGCTAATAAAAATCCCAAACCCACAGTATACAAACCAGCTTTAAAACAAAATTAAACAGTTATTGAAGTCTATTATTTTTTCACTGTGCAGGGCTTTTACAACCCGTAGGAGGTGTGTGAGCTGGTTCTGACTGCACAAATAAATGTTTTAGAAATGGTACCAACTGGTGCTTCCAGGTTACTGAAGTCCTGCAAGAATTAATAACACTTGACCACCAAGAGGGGAATTGCAAATTATTTTTACAAAAATTCTGGGTTTTTTCCCCTGAAGCCTCTTGCACAGCTACTTTGTTTTGATTCCAGGTTTTTAGTAGTGCTATAGTAATCCCTGACTCTTTCCCCCAAAGTAGACCTTGATTTCTATTAACACAGAGGTGGTTTGTTAGCAATAGTTGGCAGTGGAATCAAATGGGAATTGATAAGTTGTTGTTTACAGCTTCATTGAAATGAATTCTGGTTATTTCCAGATTAAGGTGCTTTTAAGCATATGTTGATATGAAGAGTAGAAATGGTTTTGGAATATTCCACTAATAAATACATACTTAGAAAAGGAATAATAAGCTGCTTTTAGCATAGGGAGAAAATCTAATCTATGGTTTCCAGTTAAATAGTACTGACCAACAAGAAGAACTTATGAACTTAAAATAAAAACACATTAGTAAACCAGATGAATTTTTGACTCTCTTGTGTCCCTATTACAAGTAAATTAATAATTATATTGTTCCTGTAGATTACCCATGAATGTGATTAATGTTCGGTATTACATTTCCTAGTGTGTTTTGGCAATATGGAACCCTGAATGTTTACCAAGAGCACAATTTCAAATGAAAGCAATAAATCAGAGTTAGTGAAGTAAGGTGTGCAGTGTGCCCCACTCCTCGACAGTCACCGAGACAGAGCCGTGTCTTGTCCCTCTACTTTTGGCAGCAGGAGCCTCTTTATCAGCTCCTGTCTTTCCAGTCACGCTCGTGTTCATGTCTTTGCTACATGCTCTGCTGATTACCTTGGAAAAGGGCAGTGCTGTAAGTGTTCAACTGACCTTTCAGTTTATTTTCTCTTGTGTAATATGAAACATGAGCTAACGCAGTCTTAGTCTACTGATTTCGAGAAAATCTGTCGCTGCGTTTCTGCAGCTTTCTGCTCAGATCTGGTGGGGTTTCTCTGTAGTTACATTAATTCCAGAAACTCCATCAAGTTCATATATCATCACAACAGTGAAGCAAATTATTATAGCTAGAAGAGGGGCTTTAGTGTACAATTCATGCATAATAAAGACTACTTAGCAGAGGAATAGTGAGACGATGACTATTAAATGAAGAAATCCTATACCTAAATAAATGAAATTGTGCTGCTGGTAAATTTGTCTCCTTACATACAGGGAAAAAATATATAGAACTCTCATTATTTTGTAATTGCTGTCTTATTTGGCTTGTGTCCTCATGGATAGGGAAGCTGTTTGGAGTGTTTAGTCAGATACAGAATACACATAGCTGTGCCATTCCAGGAGGTTGTAACACAGCTTAGTATTGTAAGGTTTGGGGGGTTGTCTGTGGGGTGTTTTTTTGTTTTTCATTATTCTTTGTTTGGGTTTTTTTGTCTTATTTTGTTCCTAGTGGAGCGTGTACTTTAGTTGTTCAATTTTTTAAAATTACTGTGTACCTTTTATTCCATTAGAGGGTTAAAGTAAATGGCTTTCTTGCAGGAAGTGTTGATACATGCACTCTTCTTTCTTCTCCTTTCCTGGAATTGATGTCTCTAAGTAGTTAGCTGGGCTTCTGATGGAAAGAAAATGCCTCTTGGTCCTTCTAAACACTAGTAATTTGTTACACTTACCCTGTGAGGTGCATCCATGTGTTTCTAATAAACTGAAGTGGGTGAGAGATGAACAAGAGTGTGTATAAGAGAGCCTCTAAATATTGGTGGGGGGAGGTGGGTGGGGAGCAGGATTTTTAGGATTGGGATTGGTTTAGATAGACCAGCGGAGGAATTTTTAATGCAATCGTTTATTAAGTTTGCATTTGGTACATTTTATAATCTCTCCTGTATTTGGTTCTGAATTGAGAACCGTGTGTGTTCTTTCTGAAGCTGATGGCAAAACCATTACAGCTGTCAGATTCTGCCAAAGCCACTAAGTTACCTTAATGGTTAAAGCAGGGAAGATGCTGCTGGCCAGCAACAAATAATCTTCTTGCTAAAATACTATGGAATGATATTTATCTGTATTAGACCTTGCAGTTTATAGGTCGTTACATCTCTGCTAGAAATTGCTGGTAGGATGTCAAAAAAATCTGTAGTTTCTCTTACTGCCCATTTTTTTGTCGTGCTTCTATGCACTATTTTTGTTAGGGCTTGACTTGCATGTCATTGTACTTTAAATTACTTTGAAAAGAGGTGATGCTGAATCAGATGCCTTGTCTTGTGTTGATGGCTTTCAACAGAGCAAGTGATTATGCATTATTTATCCCAAGCAAATATATCTTAATTTTTGATGCTGCATTTAGTTTGAGATGTGAAAAACATTAGTGTTCTGTGCATAAATGCTTTACCTCAGCATTCTGAAATCATGAAACATCCAAAGAGAACTGGGAGTTGTTCATTATCTTCCAAGCAGAGAAAATTTGGAAGAGCTTTTTTTGGAGTTTTCTGCCTTTCTTACTCACTCTTACAAGTTCTCTGCTGGATGGTCTTCTACTAGCTAGTAAAAAACCACATTTCTGGAGGAATTTCAACAGAAGTGGTTTAACTGTTTAAGTTCCTTATTGGAATAACTATATCCTCCATTTATTTGGATAGCTGTTTATTTTATTACTCCTGAAAAGGAGCTTAATATCATTGGCAACCTGCAGAAACCTTAGTTTTCAGCTAAAAGTGTGATTTAAATTGCCCCTGATGTTATAGAGAGGCAAATTGTTTTGTAGTGAACAATTTTGTGAATGGAGCAATTAGAATGTTTGGGAAATTCAGATTTAGCTACAGAAAGACTTCTAAAGATCATGACTTCAGAATCATGTAACAACTTTACTTTCAACCTGCAGAAACACAAAATTAAGTGGTTGTCTCCTGGGTCTTTATAATCATCATCCATTGCTATCCTGTGCTTCTAGAGCATCTCTATCAGAATTGTTCAAAGGTTGTGTGTTGTTGATGTTCCTTACTCTGTATGAATGTGTATTAAAAAGATTGTTTGAACAGGACAGGACTTGTCTATGTGACAAGTCCAAATCAATCAGCTACAACTATAAAATTGATAAAAGTTAAAAATACAATAAATCTGTTGTTCTGAAGTAGTCATACTAAGATTTACTGATTTACAAGATTTACTGTGACTTTACTTCCTATTTTCCTTAAGTGTGATTACTGTGTGTAATACTCGGAAATAGCTGAATGAAAACTGAGTAACAGAGGGTGAAGTAAAGAATGAAGTAAAACTCGAGGCTCCTGTTTTGGTATATTTTCACTAGTGATAAATGAAATTGAAGAAGAAGCTGCAAACAGGAATTTGCTTCTATTGCATAATTCTAGTTCAGTGTGGTCTGGTCCTTTCTGCCTGGGCTGCAGAAATTTGCTTTAGGAAGAGCTTTGTCTCTCCTGTTTTCGTCTTCCTTCAATCCATTGCTTTCTAACCCTCTGAATGATGAGAATTTGAGGGAATAACTGGCTACAGAGTAAAGGGGAAGATGAGAATCGGGGCCTCACTGATCTGAGCAGGGACTCTGCACTGGCTTTGGTGTCAGTGAAAGTCTTTAACTGCATCTTCAAAGGCATAGCAGCAATATTAGAAAAAGGTAATTTGTGAACAACCTCATAAAGCTATGGACTGTGGTTTTATCTTTAACACTGACATTTAAATGTTTGTATTTGCTGGAAAATGGAGGATTTGATTACAGAGAGTACCTTACTGGGTATTTTCTTTCATATCCTTGTTCCCTTTGGTATCTGCAGAACTGGGCTTTCCATATGGATACCAGATACCGTTATCAAAGTCTCTCCTACTTGCTTTCATTTTTTGAATAAATTAGCATTAATACTGGGCCAATACTGTAAAAATAAACTATGTCAAAAAAGCTGATGTGGACAAAAATCTAAAAGATGAATAGCTACTAAAATCAGCATCATAAGCAGAAGAGAGGCTAAAATCATTAATTTCAGTGTTGTTGCCACAGGTCTTACAATAAGCTGACTGACTGTTCTGTAAACTGCAGTAACAACAGCTTTTTTAAAAAACCATGAGAATGGGCATAAATATCTCTTGAAATTTTGCAGCCATCTTGGAGTTTATCACCAGCCTCTTTAAATGAGAGTATCTTGTATGCCAAGGCCTTTTTGGTTATATTAGTTTCTGTTTCGATTACTGTGATGCCTAAGAAACGAAAGCTAATCTGGTTAAATCTAAAAGTTTAAAATACTACAATACCTCTTTGTTATTCTACGAGGTGGCCAGGAAGGAGTTAGTACCTCTTTTGCTTGGAAGAATAAAGATGTGAAGGCTTTATGTGGAGCTCTAACTCAGTGCTTTGACTTACCATCAGACCCTTCAATAATCTGCCAAAAGACTTATTTCAATAAAGAAGTCAACTTTGGGGAGGAAGGAGAAGCTTAACTTTATTTTTATGCTCCATGTGGAGGCTACCAACTTTAACATATGCCTGGGTTCAATAGTAGAATTAAGTCAGTGGTCATAGGAACTGCAGAACCAGGGGTGTTTGCATATCAAAGTTATGAAATAAATAAAACACTGGTTTTATTGGTATAAGGCTGTATAGTTCTGCATGAAACTGAGAACTCTTTACTTCTACTGCATAAGTTTTAGATGTATAGGTATCAATAAGACAAAATATTTGAAGGTGTTTCAGTGATTCAAGTGTGAGGAATAAGTGCTCACCTGAAATGTCAATTCTTGAAGTGGCTGCTGATGTAGTACTGTCTTTATGTGTTCACTTGGAAGGTTATTTTATTGGCAAGATACTTGTTTTCTGGATAGCCATTATACTAATTCATGTTTGATGTTTTAATCCTGCTTCTATGGAAAGTCAGCCAATTCCTACACTTCTATTGTAAGGCTTTAAACAAAGCTGCATATAAAGCATGGGATTTAAAGCAATGCTGTGTTACAAATTATGAATGTAACAATGGGAAAAGACTGTTGTGACCGTGTTTCAGATGATGTTTACGATTACCAGTGTTTCACAGTGAAATAATGATGGGGAGGGTAAAAATGCTGGTGTAAAAGCATTTGGTAACAGAATAGTACTTTGTTTCAATCTAGGTGTTCAGTGTTCTTGGGGAAATGCTAAGACTGAAGGCTTTTCAGTAAATCTGAAGAAAACCATTTCAGTGTTTCAGTTTTAAGAAACATTGATCTATTAACAGAGGTGAGATGAATGAACGTGGGACTTGAAAAGCTTGCTTTTCCATAAAAACTCCAGGAGCCAGGAACATACCAGAAGCAGCCCCCTTCTGCTTCCTGCACTTGTCAGACGTGTGTTGAAGTACCTTTAGTGAAGGACTTCACGTGCAACTTTTCAGTCACTTCAGATCCTCTGTATGTGAAGTCCTGTGGATCTTCTTGTTGCTCTGTTTAGGTTTTTTTCATCCCAAAGGTAGTGGTTGTACTTTTCAAGTCATGGTTGGGGACAGTTTTTACCTTGTAATCCTCATCAGTGTCATCTTTAATGCCAGGATTTGAAAAATCTTCAGAGACTTTGCAGTCAGTTGTTACCTCCTAGAGCTTGAAAAGTATAAAGGCAGAAGTCAGTCTTATGTTATGACTTATAGCTCTAAATGCTGAGGTTGACTGTTCCCATGTCCATGTTGAGATTTTCAGTGATGAAATGCAGAGTCTGTCATATGTCATACAAGTATATATATATATGCATAACTTATCATGGTATAACTTTCAGTGTTGAAGAGGAGATCACACAATCTAGTCTTAATCAAGTGTTTATCTCTGCTTTTAAGACTTGTATGCAATTAGTGAACAATACAAATATTTGGAATTGGTTGAACAAAAAAATATTTCCTGTAATTTTCTATGTGTAATCCTGGGGGTTTGCTTTGGAAGTTTAAAAAAAGATGTGTTTAACAAGCCTTAGTAATTTAGAAATGAAAGCCAAAATATCTGTGAAAGCAAAACCTTAAAGTTCCCTAAATCTGGACATGAGCATGTGCTTAACTTGGTCCTTTCCTTCGAAGGATCAACAGGCTACAGTGTCTGCTTTACAAGACCTTTCTGCTGTTTTACAAGGCCTTCTATGACAAGTAATGTTGTTCTGTGTCCAGGTGTATTTCATCTCCTGAGATGAGTTTTTGGAATAGTTCACAGCAAAAGTAATTGATCCATTTCAGGAGTTGGTGGGTTTTTTTGGTAAGCTTTGAACAAACTACAATTCCTTACTGGATAATCTCAGGAGGTGGTTAAAAAAAAAATCTCGATTATAATTTTAAGTCAGTTACAGAGAACACTAGTTGTTGAAAAAAATCTTTATTTCTGCAATGTGATGCAGTACTAATAATACCTGAATTAACTTGGTCTATTACAAGCAGTGTGCTTTTGTACAAATTGAAGGAGCATTCTTATTCAATGTACACGATGCTGTGTTGCCTGTTCCAAATCTATCCTATATAAAAAGCCATTATTGTAAAAATGTTATACATCCTTGCTCAACAATTCTTCTAATCTGTTCCCTTTCCTGCCTCCCCTCCCTCTCCCCCAAACAATAATTTATTGAGCATGAAATCTTGCTCACTCTTTGCAAAGTGAGCAAAGAGTAGTCTTTTTTTACAATAATACTCTTGATCATTTCATATATTAAATGCCATGGTCCCTTTGTGTCATAGTTTGCTTAAATTCTGAATTTACTGAAACACAAAAATTGAAGCAGTGGGTGTATTCTTAGTACTTTTATGACAAAAATCAAGAGCTTATAATGTGTGTATTACTGTCAGTGATTTTTCCCGAAGATACAGAATCACATAATTGCCTTCTGAAAATCCATTTTCATCCATCCCACACTCACATCCTGAATTTATTAGATGTTTCTTTCTCTGGAATGAGATGAATGGGTTTGATTCCTAGGGAGGGATCATGCTGAGGAAGAGGAGCAGGCCACTGGCCTGTGTTGCACCTCTAGGTGATGTGAAGTGCATCATACGCTTTTTCTTCTCTGCACTGAGATTTCACTCCTTCTTTATGGCCTGCTGTTCTTTGGTAATAAAGGATTCATTTCCTTCTTCTGCAGCTTTTAAGGGTTTGTTTAAAAGTGAAGCTCACCACTTTTCACTCTCTGCTCAATGTGGGAAATGCTACATCCAACTAATCATGTTCTTAAAGCTGTGAAAATATATTTGTGACACGAGTGGGGAAGAAAAGAATAATTTTGGTTAGATAATGTATTTCAAAACCTCCTCTTCTGTTTTTACCTGTGTCAAGCTCATTGCTTCAGTTAGATCTCCTCTGAAGTTAGAGCAGCTACTGATAGTAAAACAGATCCTGCTTCAGCTACAGTGGAACAAGGTGGAAACAATGCATGTGGCAGGCAGCAATTTTGAAAAAGCTTATGTATGGCAGAGAAATAGGGAAGGCAGATAACACACCAAATATACTTCTTGTTCTATATATTTTTTCCCTTAACCAATTAAATGTATATATACACACACAAAAAGTATATCTGTACATATATAACTATATTTCTTGTATCATAACATATTTTAAAGAATGACTTAAATTTCAAAGCTATAGTAGTTGTTTTGTTTTTTTCCCCAAGGAGAGCCCTTCAAAAATAATTTGAATTTACCAGATGACATATGTTGAACTTCTGATGCTGTTTATGACTTGCTCTGCTTCTGTATTTAAGCTTTATATAAATCTTTGTGATTACAATTGTTTAAAATGTAAGTCAGTCAATTGAGTTTGTATATGTATATAATACACTTAGAGTTGGAAATCTGACAAAATATTCTCCCTCAAGCACATAAATGAAATTGATTATCAGAGCAGTAGTAGTTAGTAATGCACTTCTGAGGATTATGCCCATGAGCAAATTTTAAAGGAATAATGCAGGTAGATGGGCAGAAATAGTTATGAGTGTATTTGCTACAGTGTATGCTGGAGGGATTTTCAAATCTTTCTCCTTTTAAAGATGAGCATCAGTCTTAGTAATAAAATAATAAAAACTTCCTGGGGGATTAACCTTGAAAGTAGTCATAGTACTTTAAATTAATACAGGTAATTCTATTTACCTTAACTAGCAATTAGACATTTTAATCTTCTACTTTGAACTAATTAAGGGCCAAAAAACCCAAAACTTTACATCAGATCACAGAGTTTTAAGTCCTGACACTTCAAGCAGACCCCTGCTTCTTTTTCCTTAACCAACAAAGTGTTATTCCATAGTGCTGGTTTAGTACTTCTATTTCCTATTGCAAAATACAGGAAGTGCAATAAGGCAGAAAAGTTCGGTTTTGCTGGGGTTCTTACTGGTTTCTATACACTTCAGGAAATTCTTTATCATTTATGGAAACAGAAACACATTTCCAATTTACCTTGGGAGTGTCATATTTAAAAGAAACAAAAGGAAACCCATGTGTAGGTAGCATTATTTAAATGCTCAATTGCAGCATTTGGCTGTGCTTCTGCACAAAATAGCTCATAATTTAGGGGTCAAAGTTGCCTTTCTTGTTTATATTGTACCCCTGATGCTACCCTCAATTCCAGAAACATACTTGGAGAAAACATAGCAAAATATGGCAAAAAACTCTAAGCTGTGACTAGCAAAGTTGATGTTACAGGTTTAGGGCATTTCATTTCCTACTGGTGTAAGTAGGGTACGGTCCAAATAATTACTTTTACGAAGCTGTAATTTTTTTCCAAATTGTTGCTGTGTCAGGGACTGAGTGCAAAGCCTTGCTGATTGTCTGTGTGAAGAGGTGGCCTAATGAGCCCCTGGCAGCAAGGAGCAGTGCGTGCTGACACGGTTACTGCAAACTTCCCCGTGGCCTGGGATTGTCTGTCTATTAAAGCTGGCTGGGAGAGATGTGGCAGCCCTATCCAGCTCTCCCTGGGAGGCTGGTGCCTGACATTAATAAGATGGAGGGAAAAGTGCTAGGCTGTTCAGAGTGTGAAGTTCTCCTGTCGTGTAGTAATACTGGGATTTCTTGGCTGCCAATCAGGAGTTGCAGTTTTAGACTGAAAGTGCAAAATGTTCCTGTAAAGCAGAGAAAGCACTGACAAACACGATGATTGCAGCTTTAGACTGTGTAACAACCATGGGAAAATTGTGTGGTTTGTATTTAATTTGTTTTTCTATTCCTGTGGAGAACATTGGATCTCATGTTAATCTTAGTGTGTTGCATTTAATTTTTTTTTTTTTTTTTTAGTTTTTTACACTTGTTAATGTAAGAGAGACACTTCCTAATCTTTCTAAAAAAATACTCTCTCTTTTCATTGCAAGGTATTCTCTGTTTTATAACCACTTGAAGAACATTGAGGAAAGTGAAGGCGGCCTTGATAAATTCACAAAAAGTTACAAAACCTTCGGAGTTAACCAGCTTGCGGATGGTGGAATATACTGTAAAGAGTGGGCACCAGGAGCAGAAGCAGTGTTTCTTGCAGGTGACTTCAGTAAGTATTCTTAGGAAAATTTCTTCTCCCCTGCACAATGTTTTACATCAATATTCTCTTCTTTTAAAGAAAATTTTGTCGCAGTGATGAAATTCTGATAGCAAAAATGTATGCCATGGCTTAAATTAATAATATTTTCCTCTGTGTTGCAGTACCTTATGAAGTGTTTTTCTGTTGCATGGTCAGTGTTATGCATTTTTTAATACCCAAAAGGCAATGACTCATGTCACACTGCATCACACTGCAACTTGAGGCTGTGTCTAAACCACCTGAAGTTCTTTTGAAAGTTTTATAACTAGGCTTTTATTAAACTATATGAAGAGAAGCAAAAATAACAGGGAAATAATTTGCTTTATGTTCTTTTACTGATCAAGCAACTGTGTTGTCTAAAGACCAAGGCCCTCGAGAGTTCTCACCCATCCTGAGAGTTTAGAAAAAAGTTCTGCTGGAAAATGGTAGCCTAAAACCAAACTAAATACTACTGTAAGAGTAGTTACTCTGTTTTTTGAGGGCAGAAGAAGGAAAGATGTTAGCAGAATGGGAAAATGACAGGAGTACATGGAGGAATTGCATTGCTTGCTCTGAGAACCAGGAACACTTAACTGAATTTGAAACAAAAATATAAATTTGCTTCTTATTTGAAGTCTAGCTACACTCAAATCATGTTTTGAAAATTTGTAAATGAAAGTGACATTCCTCATTGCTGTTCAATCCTACAGTACAATTCCTCTCTCTGCTTTCTGTTTGGAGTTTTGGAGAGCTTTGTTTTGTTTTTTTCCTTTCACCTCTACTTTCTCTCTTCAGGGTTAGGGATAAGTCCATCAAGGTACCAGGTCTTGCACTGCTGGTTCTTACTGAACAGGGACTTAATCTGTGGAATTATTTTGCTCATTTAACTGCATTTCAGAAGCGTGCAGTGTTATTTATCGAACTTTGGTTTTGCAAAAATACTGATCTGGGTAGTGTTCAGTGTATTTATATTGCAAAAATGAAATAAAAAAGTGTCATTTGAAGCAGTTAATTACTTCTGCTTAAACACAAAGCTGAATGGTGCGCATTCCTTATCCCTGTCTGAGGAAACTATTAAAAGAAAAATCTCTTTATTTTAGGAAGGTTTTTATTTAAAAAATAAAAATCTTTTGTTTTTGATGCAAAAGTCAAACAGAAAAGTTAGTGCAGCACTGTTTTCAGCCATGATCCTGTTTGATATGATTAACCTAGTGAATGATAAAGTAGCTTTCCTTGAAGTACTGCTTGTCGTTTTATTGGAATAGACATTGATAAATAGGTTAGTGTAGTTCTTGCATTTTAATATTGAAATCGGATATGTCATCTAATTCAAAACTGAATAATGAATCATGTGTATAGTTCACCTACTGCTAGATAACAGTGATTCCAGGTATCAATACAGACTGCTTGGCAGCTAGATCAGGTCATTTTCATAGGTCAATTTTATATATATAAACGTGAAGAAAATTCTCCTCCTTGTCCCTTTTCCACTTGCTGCAACCCCACCCATTACTCAGGGTTTTTATGGGGTGGGTGTAAGTTAAATTACTCAACACAGCTAAAGACTAGAGTGCATATATTTTAAGAGATGGTAATATTAAAACCAGATTTTTAACGATATGTTTAATATTTTGAAAAGAGGCTATAACTTGTAAATTGGCTTAGGTTGGGTGGGAAGTATATGTATACCAGAATAGGGTAGCTAAAAACTGGAATGGTTTTCTAAACCTTACTTCATTTAAAATATTTGATATAATATATCATATGAAGCAGAAATTTAGGACTAATATCTTAGAGTAGTTGTATCTAGACCTGAATGAAATGTGGCAATAAGAAGTGAAAAAAAAAAAAAAAAAACTGGAAAGAAATTAATTTTAATGTGGAAAAACTGTGTTTTTCCTATATATCAGTCAGTCATAGTAAAGTATTCTTTCCCAAAGGGGACAATAGTGTACTTGGAAAGACTGGAGGAATGGAAGATTGTCATTCAATTCATATGATCTTGAATAATATTCTCATGAGAAATTGGCTCGCAAAACCCTAAGATTTAGAGTCAGATTGCTACAGATATGTTTAATTAAAACTGAATCCCTTTAACCTTTCTTTAAGTTTTCAAGCAGGTTAAAGTCTCAAACTAAATTTATGCTTATATCATGTTTAAATTGGATATTGGGATGGCTTTTAATAATATTTTTTTAAATATTTTTTTTTATAAAGAAAACTGTAGTGTAACCACATCAGGGGAAGTTGGAAATCTTAGACAAAGAAATAAACATTGAACTTAGATGACAGAAGCTCTTTAGGTTATAAACTGTTATAGGATAGTATATAATATAAAAACTGTCAATTCATGCTTTGCTTTTGGAGATGGATAGCAGTGTTTTCCTTAATAATATGGTATTGTCTGAGAATCTCTTAATGTTTGATAGAAAGACACAAAATATTAGTCTCTGCTATTTTATCTTAAGTTTTCTGAGGACCAAAAACTAGTAAAAATTAAAATGGCAAATATAGGTTGGGTACAGAGACCTTGAATTTTTTTCAAAATTTATAATTAAGCTGATAGTTGATAATATCTTTGTTATGAATTATGCCTAAGATAAACATAAATAATTTAATTCTGTAATTATATACATGTGAAGCCTCAGTCCTGTACATGTAAAGTTTATTGTGAATGACTTTTATGCTTTATAACAGACATTAAAAGCCTTGCTACTAAGGTATTTTGACCCAAATTATGGTATTTTTATACCTTATTCTGAGAAACTTGTAATGAATGGGATTGCTCCAATTTATAGAAAAATTCTTAGTATCACTGTGCATTTTGAGAAAAAAGAAAGCTAGAAACTAGTAATAGCACACAAATCTGTATGTGGATTGGAGAATGAAAAATGTGAATTCAAGAAAATCCCAATGCTTTCAGAGCTGTTTTTGTCTCTTTCAAACTCCTTAATTAGAGAGAAAAAGTATTGTATCTGATGTTCTAGTACGATGCTTTACTCTGAGAATTATTAAATGAACATCCAAAACCATTAAGATTTGTCAATTAGTACTTTCAGCATCTCAGTAAATCAAGTGTATGAGGCAATTAGTCAGCTGAATTTCCAATAGTAGAGGCACTATCAACATTATAGCTCCTTCAAAAGCTCTCAGTGATAACACTGAATATTTCATTTGTGTGCTCTATTGCTGAGGAACCAGTGACTACTGGCAATTTATTGCTGCTTTACAATTGACTATTTCAAAATAAGCCACTGAACTGTGAGTTTTGAGAGTAACCCACAGAATTTATTTGGGAATCAGAACACTCATGTTTGTATTTAGTCATGCAGAGGCTCAGTGGGTTATCTGTAAACAATTCCTTAATTTTAAAAAGAGAGCTTCTGGTTTTAAGAAGCTTGAGAGTAAGGATGCATATATTAATTTGGAAGTCAGCATTTGCTATAATAAATTGTTACATTTGTGGTTTCTTTTATTTGTTTTCCCTTCCATCCTTCCCATCTAACATTGATCTAAAGTACTGATCAGTCTGGAATGTCTGGTTTGGTTTTTCCTTCCTTTTTCTTGCACTAGTGGAGAAGGCTTCTGCTGGGGTTGGAGGGTGGAGGGAGGAGGACAGTTGGTTCTGGGAGGATGTTTGTCTATTATTTAAACTCTGACAGGATTCCTTCAGACTGAAAAGAGAGGACCTTAATCCACCAGCCTTCATCATTTGGGTATCTGACAGCTGACTGAAGACTTTTATGTATCAGAATGTTTGGGGGCTTCTGATTCCAGATTTTTACTGAAATGGGTTCTAGGTACTGTCATGATATACTGATTTTCTTACTGCATCCTTCCAAGATTTTATAGAGAAATACCTAAGTTTGATGAATAAAGTCAAATACTGTCATATTTCTCTGGGTGCAGATGACTGAAAGCAGAAGACTGAAATATAAGTTGGCATTAATATACAGGGCAACATCCTATCTGAGAAGTAATGAAACTTGGTTTTTTGTCAGTGTTTGAGCTGTTTTCTCAATTTCCAACAGCTCAAGAGCAGGATCATTAACATAATCTACTTAAAAAGTGATTAATGTGGGGAGAGGAAGACTTAATTGGTCACTATGTAGAGCAGAATAGTGTCCTTGGAGAATCTCTCCACTTGTATTGTGATTTCATATTCTAATCAAGTGGAATAAAGGTATTTTGTTAGGATACTGGAATTTTGATGCCCTTTCCTTTGAACTGCTCCATGTCTGATTGACTTTCTTCAAGGATGCTGTGTGAGTATTTTCTGAACTCGCTATTCTCTTTAGGCATCTTTCAGTTGATCTGAAAGTTTGTGGAAATATAATTGCTGTAAGAGATAAGTTGATTTCACTTGAGAATTCATCCTTAGTTTATGAAATTTCTTTACTTTTGAAAAAGTAACTCCAGTTTTTATATTGTACAAAGTCAATGGTTTGGTTAAAATGTGAGAAGAGCTCCTTTCCTCGATGAGAAGCGAGAGAAGTGTTAATTTCTGGTGTGAAACTCCAAGTTCAGGCATGAGCCTCAGAGGTGTATGGCTATATATTTGTCAACGTGAAAACAAAACCAGGAGGTTGAACAAGAAGTCACTTTAATTATCATTTAGCTAGAAATTTTGCATTTAAATTGAGTTTTTGTCACAAATGGTAGAACCCAAACCTTTACAGCTTTGAATTCAATTCTACATTAAAGCTCAGTTCATGATTCTTTGGCATGCTAAGGGTGTAGTTTTGAGCAAGAAGTTCCCTTGTGCCTCCTGTTGCTGAGGTAGGATGTAATGTTTAAATAATTGGCTGGGTTTGGAAGATCTAATCACAGAGATGAGAGAAAACAAAGTATCAGGCTGTTGAAGATGTCTTCTGTGTTGGATTAAGAGATAGCTGGGGCCTGAACCCTTGTACAGAAGCTCTTGCCTTTATGTATGGTTTATAAATATCTTGCAATGGTGTCATTTTTCCCTAAGACCTATTCAAGCTGATTATTTGAACTTCTGCTAGTAATCTTCTCAGCCTTCTCCTGTTTGTAGTTGTTGTCAGAATCTTTGAAGTCTCTGTTCTCAAACTAAGATATTTCTTCTGACTTTTTTGTTTTTCATCTTCATAATAGTCTACTAATCACTTGTTGGTTAGTTGAGGTTTTTTTTTTCTTCTTTTCTTCCCTCAGGCATTTTTGGCTAAGTTTTGCTGAAAAATCAGAAAACCAAGCAGTAAAACTGAAAGAATCATGGGCCACTCTCTCTTTGAAGGGAATTTTCAGTTTTCTTGGTGTTTTATACTCTTTATGCCTCTGGCATACAAAGCAATGTTTTCTGTTATAATCTGTATAAGTGAGCCTCTCTCCAGGGGTAATTAGTAAACAGTGGGTTTAAGTAGGACCATCTGGGGCAGATGGGTATTGCTTTGAATTTATTTTTAAATCATGAGTCACAGGCTTGCAATCATGGACTGTGGCTGGGAACAGGAGGGATTAACAGGAGCATCTGGCATTGCTGGCAGGTGAAGGGGAAAGTTCAGGCAACTTTGGAGGAATTATCAAATCTGTCTGTGGAGAGCAGAAATATTTAAATAGGGGGAGAGATGCAACCGTTCCCTTTCTGAAGGTGGGAAAAGATGTGGTTTTAGTAGAGGTCATGAAAATCTTTTTTAATATTGTGAGAATTCAGTGGTTTCGGTGAACATTTTTAACTCCATGCAGGTTCCCCTGGGTGAGTTTAATAGAAACTGGGCCTAAGACTTTTTTGCTGTAACTTTTAATTTTGCTCAATATTCATCACCTGGCATATATGGTTCAGTTTGTGCATTGTAATCAAGAGGTTGATTGGAACCAATCTTTCTCCACTGGAAAGTTTCATGAAAAGCCATGAAGATGGTAGGATATCTGGGGGGAGAAGAAGATGGAAAGAATTTAGAGTAAGTCCCCCAAGATGGGTCTTGACTATAAATCCTAACCAGTTTTTAAAGCAAACTTCTTGCAACTTCTTAACTTCTTTGTTACATTTTTCATCTTTCTTCTGTTTCCTCATTTTTGCCTGGAATATTTATTTGAGACAGTCTTGATTGAAACCTCAGTGGAAAGCCAAGAGGGAGGAACCATCTAAATCTTACTCATATGCAAGCTCTTCTGCTGTTAAGCAATAGTTTAGTAAATGCTTTGCTTCTGCTAATATGTGTAATTTGGCTCCACTATCCAAATACTTTAATCATGATAAAAACTACCAACTAAAGGGCGCATTGAATTAATTGTTTTTCTGTCTTACTCTCCACTGTGAAATGAGTACGTACCAGAATATTCGTCTGGCATAGTTATTTTTGTCACATTGTGTGGCCTTGTTTAATTTGTGTCTTTCAGTACTCTTTGACTAAAGATTGGCAGTTCTCAGGTTTAAACAGCAACTGCAACCAGCATCTTTGAAAGCAGTCTGGTCTTTCTCTGAAACTCAACACATCCATACATTGCTAGGGAAGCTTATCCTTTTGTTGCACTGCAGATAATATTTGTGATTGCTGATGTTTAGGAAGGTACAAATGCTGATGAATAGAACTTCTTCATTTGTCTACCTCGCCTGCTGTGACTTCCATGATGGCAAAAGTGGTATCCTGCTTCAGTTGCAATGTCCAGTTTGATACTGAAATGCTTTTAAACCCAACATGTTTAGTAGCAATGTTGTTTTATACAAGTCTGAGTTACTATTCTTAAACTGAAAGCTGCTTATTCTTCTTTCAAGGATGTGAGAGTTTTGGTTTGTTGGGGTTTTTTGTTTTTTTGGTTTTTTTTAATTACAGGATGCCTTGGCATGCAAATAGATTACCAAGAAGGAAGATTAACATGTGTTGCTTTAATGCCTTATAATTTAATTTTCTGTGTTGACTGGTTCCTATTTAGCTTAAGAGTCTGTTGCCTTGAACTATGTGAAATAGATGTTTCAAGGCAAAAAGAAAAAAAAGCTGTTTTGAAACTTACCTTGTTACTTCCTTCTAGCCTAGAAATGACTCCAGTGCTGAAGTGTGTCAGTTCAGAAGGATCTTTGCTCCATTCATAGGTGTTAACCTTGAATGTGCTTACAAACACTCAAGACCCCCTTGGCAGGTGTCTTTTGGGCCATAATGACCACCCTTGCACATCTCCAGTGCTCAGTAAACCCAAAGAAGACAAAGAATCTTGAATTATGGGATTTAAGCTTGCTCAGTAAAAATCCTTTATGAAAAAGGTATCTTCCTGAAGACTTAAAACTGTGGTATTTCATTTTGCCCCTTTTGAATGTGTGTGTAGTATCAGATATAAAAGTATTTTTTTCTGCACTCACTGAAGTTTATTCTGAGAAAGATGGAACTCAGAGTTACACCTTTGAATTGCAATTGGATGCATTTTAAGATGAACACTTAGTATTATTTCTTTCATTTCAGATGGCTGGAATCCATTTTCTCATCCATATAAGAAGTTGGAATATGGGAAGTGGGAGTTGTTCATTCCACCTGAAGATGGCTGTTCTCCTGTGCCCCATGGATCAAAGCTAAAGGTGTTGTTTCTAGACTTACTCTAACTTTTGTAACCCTTCTTCCTCAGTTGTCCATTTTGTTTTAAGTAACTTTATCATCTTCTAATTGTTCTAAGTAGCAGAATCAGTTTATCCACTTGAGCAAAGTGACCTAAAGGAGTGAAACATCAAGTATCATGAAGAGAGTTAGATTTTTGGAACAGGCATATGTGGCTGGAATGTGGTTATAGTGCATTGCACCATGTTATAAGATGAAAACTATTTACATATTGATAATCTGAAAGAGAAGAATGAAGTAATGTATAGATAAAATCTTTCCATATTTGATGCAACTGTGTGTTAAGATCCTATTAAAATATCAGTACCTTGGTAATTTTGTGATCTTTTTAACTATGGCATTTCAGGTTATTTTTTTTTTGTTGCTTTAATTAATGGTACATGCAGATTTGTAAAACTTCTGCTTATCCCTTAGGAATTCAGGGTATTGAGTGAAACTGAATACAGTTGTATTTCATGAGCATTCATGAACTTAAAATGCTTTCTTCCAGAAATTAATGGAAAATTTCTTTGAGCTGTCAAATGCCACAATTGTTATGCTTAGTGCAGATATACCTAATGACAACTAACAGCAGAGTTGATTATTCCTAGGTGGATATTGATTTAAAACAGAGATTTGCTTCATTGCACTCAGAGCTTGAGTTTCAGAGATACTGGGTGCTAATAGAGGGCATTAATAAGTAGCTAAGGAAAAAAATGTACTGGAATTGTCTATAAACTAGGAAAATTAAGAAACTTGGAGCATTTGTATAATACTGCTACATTTTCAGAGATCCCATCAACAAAACTCCTAATTTTTCTGCTGAAAATCAGCTTAGGAAAACAAGAAATCTGTTAAAACAAAGATATGTATAAAAAAGCTCTGGAAATGCTTACTCAGTGTGTGTGCTTATCTCCATGCTTTTTGTTATGGCTTATGAAATCATTGCAGTAATAAATATGGATAAATTGAAATTTAGGAATAATCATTCAAGGAGGAGAAAGCTGTTTTTATTTTACAGAGCAGGAAAGAAAACAGTTGTCTGCAACTCAGAAATGCAGTGATTATGCAGTATGAGAGTGCAGAATGGTTATTTAATATTTTCCATGGTTTTGAGATGTAAGTAGGTTAGATTTTTGATTGTTGCTAAATTTACCTTCTGTGTTTTATCTACAAAACTCTTGACTCATCTACTGTAGAATATTCTATGCTCTTTGTAAAGATAAGAGGTGAATGATGATGAGTGTTGATAATTATAAACATAATAGCAAAAAAAAGCATAGATTCTTAAATGTTTTTGGAGCAACTTCAGATTACTTTTTTGTCTGTCTTCTTAGATAATCACTGGTCATATCTCCTTATTTTGAAGTACAGGTCTTGATAGTATTTTCTTCCTGTTCAGCATATTCTTGGAAATATAAACTCCATAAAGCAAAGACTGCATTATACATAATTTGTTCAGTATGCAGAATTGCTACTGATTGCACTTGGTACTGATGTACTTGTAAAATGAATTGCTGTACTTCTGTAGTTGCTCTGAGTTTTCTGAAAAGACAGAAGATACCCACTGGCAGAATAGAATGTGAGTTTTTCCTTTTTTTTTTTTTTTAATTGTTTTAGGCTTTTTCTACCCTGCCACTTTAGTTGTGCTTTCCATGGTCAATTTTAGACAAAGATATGTGGCTGTCACTGACACTCAAAATACATTATTGTCCAACAGGCTTGTGAAACAGGGACTGGCTGTCTGCATGTGAAGCAAATTTGCTTAGGAGCATATTCCTTAAAAAAAAGACCAAATATTTAGGAACTTGATTCCTGAGTGTATGTAGTCATAATTGATGACTCCATCCATATGGAGCCACTCCCAGGCTCATCTCTAGCTTTGCTAATAATCTTTCATGGCACTTTGTTGTTGTCCTGTGATGCCTTCAGGACTGAATCTAACACTTCACAATGTGTACTTGTGATGTAGTCAGATGATGGGACTAAGAGAAAAAAGCAAAAAGGTCTCAAGTTAAGGTAGTTCAAAGATGGTTTATCACAAAAGCTATTGGAATATTCAGATGGGAGGCATGTACCTTACTGTCATGCTATAGCTGATCTTACCCACTCCCATTCCACTGATGGGTTCAGAAAACTTCTGCTTTTCCTAAATTTTCCTCGAGCTACGTGGTTCTGTTAGTTTATGATTGTTCATAGATGTTGTGTTTTTGGGAACATGAGGGCCTGTGTGTTAGAGCACAGTTGTGCAGTTCTTTGTTCGTGTAGAAGCTGAGAATATTGGATTGTCTGCAGGTGGAAATTGCTATGGAGATTACAGAGGTAATGTTGAAATACACAGGTACTGGTGTCTGCACTAGACGAGGCAACAGACATTTTTCTTTACGAAACAAGCATAAGGTAATCACAACTTTAAAAGTTTCTTTTACTACTATGATTCTTAAATATTTAAGTTAAAATAGTCAACTTCAGACATTATTGTGGTGATTAATCTGTAGGAGGAAGAAATGTCTCCTCCAGAAGGTCCTTATCTTTAGCTTCTGTCTATGATGTTTTGGTCTTCAGTTCTACCCAGACAAATGCCAAGTTCTGAAATTGTAACAAGGTCATTTCTTTTAAATAAGTAATATCTAAGCCAGAATAGGAAATGGATGGAGTGTAGTTGCTGACACTAATTTAGTTCAGGTCACAAAATATTTTCGTAGGAAAATAAATGAGGAGCAGAGGTCAAACGTTTGCCTGTTTTCAATAGTAGCAGGCTGTCTACTCTGGCTCTGCTGGCAGCCTTCTCATAACTAAATGTAAACATTGAAGAAAATGAGTAATTAAAAAACCTGCTGTAAATCTTCTGACACTTTTCTGTGTGAAGAGATGGATGCTTATGACAGTTGAGTGACTCCCTTGTGGATTTTGACATCCATCTACAAAATAAGGTTACCTGCTAGAAAAGGGCATCTTTTTTTCTTTCTCCCTTGGATCAATTGGGAGCTTAGAGTGAGTTAAGTGAACAAATACAGTTGCTGTTGTGGTAGTGTAGTGTTGGCTTTTAAGCTTCTGACAGATGTCAAGGTGAGCACAGATTAAAACCCAAAACCAAATTTTATGCCTTAATAAGTAAAACCTCTTTACCTCTCTTTATTTGTAATGGGGTAGTTTGAAAGTTATTTTCCTTAAACATCAGCATGTTTGTCATTCTACAGTGAGAGCAGTTGGGGTGCAAGTACTTGTCTTTTGTGGTAGAAAATAACTGATATTTTTCCTTCATTGTTGGGATTCTTAATTACCTTTTTACAGGACACAGCAAGCTTTTAAAAAAATTATCATGGATAGATTTTATAGCAAGTCTCATGTGTGGTCGTATTAATGCAGGAGTTTAATCAGTGTTCCACTTTGTCCTTTTACTGTTTATTTCTACATTATTTTTCCAGCTGCTTAAATGTACCTGTAAATTAAGTTTTCACTGTAGTTGGCAAGATCCTTATTTTGAAATAGTGTCAGTGGAGTTTAGGCATGGGGATAGTATTGGTAAAAACTGAGATCTTAGTACCTGCATTGGGAAACTTGCTTAGTACTATTTACAGAAATGCCAAGGAACAACACAAAAAATGAAAAACAATTGACAAATTGAATCCTACGAGAACTCAAACCTAGTTGAAAATAATTCCCACATTCATGGTCAAGTTCTAAAATACTTTCACACATCTAAAGAAGAATAGATGGCAAGCTCAGTACTTAAAAAAAAAAAATTGGCATTTATGATAGAGCTACCTGCTGCTCTGGAGCATTGAATAGGAAAAGGATCTGTATAGCAGAACTGATAAATTTTCTTTTTGTGAGCTGAAGAGGATATATTAAAATAGAACATATATTAAAATATTGTTCACCTTTCTAGTAATGACAATAGATACGTGATTTCTGAAATTATTACCAGAACAATAATTTTTTAGATTAATAAACTCATCTGACACTTTAGTAACGATGTGCTGAGTAGGTAAATGAATCTGCATTATATGCAACTAAATATTGCTTGTATGTTCATGAAATGTAGTTCATACACTTTTCCTGGAAAAAACACCTCAGAAAGTGGCAGAAACTTTTTAAAAACTGTGCCTTCCATTATTTGCTGAGTCTTTATCCTTTTCTTCTTCACATGTGTGTGTATATATATATTTTCTATGTATGTAAATGGTGATGTTTATAGTTTCTTGAGGGAGTATCTTGTACTGTAATGAGTTGATTAGATTTGATGTCTTGTGCACTTGTTAACACAATATTTTTCTACTGATATTCTGCTCTTGCATGTTTGAGTGGTTTCAGTGATTGCTGAGCAGGAGTTATAGGTGCCAAATCCAATACAAGATCGGGGCAAGCACAAATAACACAATTCTTTCATCAGTTTGTACAAAATGCTTTCAAAGTTCACTATGATTGGTTTTATTAGTCTTCCAGTCCAAACGTATTACGCTTTTTAATATTCAGGTGTGCAAAGGAAGAACTACATTGAGTCAGAACATTAACAGTATATTAATCATGATTAGAAGTACCTAAAAGTATATTACTATTCAAGAGGTGCTGGGTAGAGGAAAGCTAGTTATGAAGAATAGTTTTAAAACTTAATCCTTAGAGTTTTACCACTGTGTCCTGTACTTTGTAGTAGATCTGCATGCTCTGTGTTTAACTTGTAAACCTTGAAAAGGAATCAAATGATGAGCAGGTAGGTTAATCTGTGTCAGGGAACCACTGCTAGTAAAATTCATCAAGTGTAATTACTGTCACCAATGAAATAGATGGTGCTGCAGCTGACCCTACTGATCAGGAGGTACAGCAGTGTAGTACAGACTGGTGTGGAGTTCATGTCTCACGCACTTCAAGCAGTCTGAACTCAAAAACATGTTTATAATGAGAATTTTAAAAACCAGGAAATCTTTTAATAATGGCAGGCTGGTGGCTAGGGTTCTAGGGACACAGGTGTTAAAGATGTGGTGGACTTCCAGGGTTATAAGATGTAAATATAAACATAGAATACCTGGTTGGAAGGGACCTCAAGGGTCCTTTGGTCCAACAATTTTTGGCAAAAGCATGACCTAGTCATGATGGCCCAGCACCTTGTCTGGCTGTATCTTGTGTCCTGCCTTGGGGAACCCAGCTTTTCCTTGGGGAGATTGTTCTCATGGTGAGATAGATTATGTGCAGTCAGATGGCTTTTAGAAAGGGAGTCTTGGGTACCCTCAGCAGAGGTACTAAACCTGATTTAAGTGGAAAGCTTCCTGAAGAAATGTTTGCTTTTTCCTTACATGTATAGATAGAAAAACTTCTAATTATTCTGATTTTTACCTTAGCTTGGGAGAAGAGGGAATACCTTTGCTCAGTCTGCTAAGTTCTGTATACTTAAATGTCGTGTCTTAAATGGTCAGTAGGATACAAGAAAACGTAACCCAAAAAGCAATCACCAGGTCTGCAAAGCTGAACAGTGAATGAAACAAGTGTTCTGCAGCATCATGGTACCTAAACCTGTGTGCAAGAAAAAACAGACACGGCATTCCTGGGATTTTGAACCTTACAGAACAGGATTGAAGTCATGTACCATATATATTTCTAGGTGTAAGTCATGCTGAAGGGAAGTAGAACATTAATTCTGTGGCAGTACCCTACAGGTTTCACCGTGTGATAGTGAGCCGTGACCCTTCAGCAAGTTACTGTAGACTTCTTTGGGTTGAAGGTGAGGTTTGCCAGCAGGAAGAGTTGTTATCTCATTGGGAGGTAAATGGTCTCTTGATGTTGCCTGTTTGGATTTAGTAAACAATTTGCAGCTCCTCATGGACTCATAGGAGAGGTTGTAGCACCACTGAACCATTGTTATACAGTGGACTGTTGTTCTTTGGAGCCTTTGTTGCAGACTGACTTCAGTACTTGAGAATATTCTTGTTCAGTTATTTTGGCAGGCTTAGTTCTCCCGGGACTTGAAGATTGCACAATTCTCTGGTAGGAGGTTTTGCTGTTTAAAAATACTTTAAAATACTTTATCCATACAGAAGACTAATTTTTTCAATTACTATTAGGTGTATGTTTAAGCAAAATGTAATTTTTTTTTTTCCTTGAGGAAAAGAGGGAGACATCTTAAAAAAGAAGAATTCTTGAAACAGAATTGGAGTCCATATTAGGAATATATATGCATGGCTGTGATTCTTCTGGGAATTATTTTTTCTTGGAGGATAGGATCACTTTCTAGGGAAAGCTCCTGACATTCTGTGCTGTGTGGCACAGCCACCCAGTAGCAAGGCACATTATGCAGCAAGTTGTCCTTGACACAAATACTTTATAGTGGAGGATAAGTAATACTTAATACTTGGGTGCCCCTATTACATACTTCATCAGCTTCTTTTCTACTTGACATGGCTTGAAACAACTCTAATAAGTTACACTTACTGTATGTGTATTGTATGTGTAATGTGCTTTATTATTATGGTTGCTTTTCAAACCATCCTCTTGTACCCCAAGCCTGTTAACTAAGAGACCAACAGAATACATACAGGAATGCTTTTCTATTATAAATACAAATTTTTATAGTCTTTCAGCTTCATCACTGTTCTTAACTTCTTTCTGGTTAAGTCATGGTGGGGGGAAATATTTTTTGAACTGTGTATTTTGGAAATTCCAGTTTTCCTTTCATTTATTAGTGGTATTTTAGAAAAAAGGTTTTAAAAATCAGGATTCTAGACTGAAAGAAAAGTTTGAATGCTTTCCCTCAGCACAGATGTGTGTTTTCCCTTTGTGAAAATAAACTGGCTGTCCCTCATACTTAATAATGCCACCTCTGTGTAGGTAACAGTTATAAATCCATGTACTTGCATGGTCAAGTGAAGTATTTTCTATACACTTGACTGTTAAAAATCAATTGGGAATGTTTCTGTGTGATGTTGCTTTCATTTTTAACAACTCTCCTATGGTTTCCTGGATTTTGACAGTTTGATTTTCCTATGGTATTTTTATCTGCATAGATATTTTATAATACTAGGCTACTGGCTCCATCTTTTGAAATACTTTTTTATTCAAGTACATAATACAGTGTTTTCTGTAATTTTTGTTAATACTAGTTTCTCCTTGTTTTCTAACAGAAGCACAGAAATAGAAAAAGGAACAAAAGCTTTCCTTTTTTTTTACCTGATCTAGTAAACTAGTTAAAGATGTTCAGCAGTTCTTCAATGCAATTGAAGTACTAAAATCACAAATGGAGCTGCATCTCCCTCTTTTGGAAAATCGAGGCATGACTTCATGACGTGTCTTAGAAGATAGGCTTTTGCCTCTTTCATATCTTGATCGTATTTTATTTTTAATTTATTTTCTTTCCCAGAGGGAGAAGGGAAGGGGAGAGAAGGGGGAATTGTGAACAAATATTTAATATCCATGATAAATTTAGATTGTAATAGCTGATGTCGTGATATATTTACAGAGCAAATAAATCTCCAGTGATTTTTGAATGGCACAGATTTGTCTGCAGAACTTTGTTAAACATGTAAACCACCTGAAAAGTACTATTATGTCTGGTAACTAAGGAATATTTTTTCAATATTTGATTTAAATACTTGTCCCTTTAGCAGGTTTCTTTTCCAGAGAACTGTTAGGAAGAGAGAGAGCAAACCAGACAGTTTTGTATCAGCTGACTTAGTTTTGATAGTAATCACAAATTGATGAGGAAAATAAAGCTGGGAGAAGGAATAATGTGACTAGTGTTCTATTACTTTATGTTTCCAGTGTAACCAATTTGCAATTTAAGTGTGAGACAATTACAGAATAATGCTCTTTTACCATGCTGTTCGATCCCAAATTTTTATCAGGCTTTTNGGAAGGAGAACAGCCTGGAAGAAGCAACATGCTGTCCATTCTTTCCAAAACTTCATTTCAAGGTTTATACTCAATTCACTGTAAGGAAATAACTTCAGTGACTACAAGCACCTTGACAGATACACTCGATTTCTTGGTTATTTGGAGCAGTATGAATGGAGTATGGTGAAGTTTTTCAGGGAAAGTTGAGTTCTGGAAAGATCTCCCATTTTCCATACCTCTAGCCCCACCAGTTTGGGTAAAGGTTCATTTGGGAAAGTATTCCTGACTAGGGGAAGCAGAAGTGTTGAAGAGCTTCTGATTCCTTTCCTTCCTTGCTGCCTCTCCTGAGCTTTCTTACAGGGCTGTGGAGTAGCAAGAGGAGCAAGGCACTGGTGGGGAAGCTGTCTGCTTTTTCATTTCTTGCTTTATACTTCTGAGGTTATTAAAGAGAAAAATGTTTTTTCTGTTCTCTAATACCTGTAAGTGTGAGACAACTACAGACTAATGCTCTTTACCATGCTGTTCAATCCCAAATTTTTATCAGGCTTTTGTATTTTTATCTAAAGCTTCTTTAGAGCAAACTGTCAGACAAGAAACTCTAGATTTCAGTCCAGCTTGCACTGTGTGATCAGAAAGTGTTCTGCTGTGGTTCCATGTATTAAGAACCAAACATACCAAAATGCTGCCTCTATACTCCAGTGCTTCTCTCACAAATCAGTGCTGCCCTGTAGAAAGAAAGGAGTTGTTGCTCGCTGTTTTCCTCTGTGTTTGTGAGGTGGTGACATGACTTTGTTTGGTGTTGTAAATAGCCTCAATGTACACTGTCCACTGGCAAAAGATCAACAGAACTGTGCATTCTATCCCGGGTGCTAAAGTCAGGATTGATAATGTTTTGTGGGAGAAAAAGGACAGGCAGGGGTGTACAGGGAAAGGTACTTTGACCTGATAGATCGTAGCAAGGTGGGGGTCAGTCTCTTCTTCCAAATAAGAAGTGACAGGACAAAGAGAAATATCCTCAAGTTGTGCCAGATAGATTGGATATTAGGAAAAATTTCTTCACTGGAAGAGTGGTCATGCATTGGAACTGGGAAGTCATGGAGTTGCCATCCCCAGAAGTTTTTAAGGAAACATATGGATATGACACTCGGGGTCATGGTTTAGTTGTGAGCACAGTGGTGCTGGGTTAACGTTTGGAATCCATTTTTTCCATCCTCAATAATTCTATGATTCTGTTTCTGGAGCAACTTGAGGGTGTTGAGAAAAGGATGTACAACTTAAGGAAAAAAAGAATAGCAGGATTGTATTGGTGTCTTGAATGCAGGACCTGTCTGTGAAACTGAAAAGCATTTATGAAATAAAATCTAAGGCGAGGTTTTCTTACAGCAGCAATGTGTCCAAAGTATATTGGGTCAGATTCTTTTGTATTCTTGTAAATTTGTAGTGCTTTTTCTTGGTTCACCCTATTTTTCTACAGCAAATGTAAAAAGGTAAACTTTTATTTTCTACAGCACACATTATACTAAAAAAAAAATCTTGGTATTTAAGCAGTTTTCAGTCTTCATGTACTTATAGAAAAAGGGAGGGAAATACTTTGATGCTCGATTTCTAATAAATTTCATGTAGTAGAAAAACCTTGTTATGTTATCACAGCATCTAATATAAACTTCCTAGGGAGTCTTTAAGAGTTCATCCTGCCTATGTTTTATGTTTTGGCTTGAACTTGCTTTAAATCAGATGCATGTTATTGAGATGAGATTGTTTCCACCTGTATTCCTGTGACTTTTATATTTGGATAATTTTGTGTCAGAAATGAATAGATCTGAAGCTAATGAAATAATATAGATTGTAAAATGCTGAAATAATAGCTTATTGCCCTTATATAACAACTTACTGACATTTCCATATTTATATTAAAGCTAGTCCACTCTCTCATTTTATTAGCTATTGTTGATTTGACGGCCAGTTTAATTTCATCGTTGTATTAAAATCCACATATACCAAGAATCATTCTAAATGCTTTCAAGCTATTAAAGTAATGAAATAATAATACAGTGTTTCAGAGCAATTTATTGGCTTGCATATGTTCATCAGTTAGTTATCATTTCCTCATTTTCCTTTCCCCAACTTGAGTATAAATGATAAACCACTCTAAAACAAATTTATCAAACAGCGGAAATATGTCTAAATTCTTCATATATTTCTTTTTTTTTTTTTAAGAACTAGTCCAGAAGATTATGGTTTTAAATCAAAGTAAATATCTGAAAAATAAGGAATGACAGCATGGCTTTTTATTTTAATGTTTGACCCTGTCTCCTAATTAATGGAAACAGAGGCAGACACCTTATGGGAGCACATCATAATTAAATGAAATGCTCATGTATGGATTAGAAGTCTGCTTTAGATGCAGGAGCTGAAAGCTAAAGGAATGGTTGGTGAGCAGAGAAGTTGTCTGATCTTGTGCAACTGTCCCTTGAATTATTCCCTCACACTGTTCTGGAGATCTCTGTGTGTGTACACTGGAAGCTGGGGTAGCCAAATGGAGCTGATGTGAAGAGAAGATGAAGGTATGCAAATACAAAGGAAAAAAGGGATATTCATAAACATATGAATTTTAAATGTGGTGGTTTGTGTCCCGTTACTGCAGAGTTTCATCTGTCATAACAATACTACAGCTACATTAAGCTCCATTTTTACAGGTGGATTTCCATTTTAGCTGAATTTGTATTTGTGACAAAGCTTTTAAATTTGTTGTAGACCTTTCATACTTTCTACATTTTAGGTCGTGTGAGAAAAAATTCAGTTCATAAAAAACCAGCAGATCTCACTGAGTCACAGGAGGTTGAAAATTGCCTGAATGTAAGCACAGAGTTTTCCTTTAAATGCCCCAAGACATCCCGAAGGAGTTGGCGGATGTACTGTGGGTGATACAAAAGACCTGTGTTATTTTGGAAAGGCAGAATAATGGGATACCCAAGAGTCTCAAATGCCTGAAAAATCAAGGCCTCTCAATCTCACTTGTCCTGCATTGGCAGCATCATTACATTAAATGAGACCTATTTCAGCTTCTGAATTGCTCCTGTGTGTTATTGCCTTTTCTTTATGATACTGGACTGACCTCAGAGAGATGGTTTCCCCTTAACTGTAATAAACTGCTTTTGAGAGTTTTAAACATCATCAAACAGACTCATAACCCCTATATTTAGTTTTATCCTACAGCTTACTCCCCACTTCATGAATTTCCTGTCCTCTAGTGGACAGACATGGAACACATTGTCACTTTGGTATGAATGTTATTGTGAGAAATAGGTCCTGCTTTGTCTTCCCACAGTCCAGCATTTGGAAAATTGGAATGCACTTTAGCACACCAGTTTTTGCATACCTTCAAAGCCAACCTTTGTTGGTTATATTTTCTCTGACTACAGCCATACATTTGTTTTTCTACTGGTTTTTATTCAGATCTGAAAGTTCTTCAAAATTAATCACTTAGTAGCTCTGATACTACTGTAAAACTCAGGTTTAAGGGCATGTTTCTTCTATGTTGGGTGTACTCATCTGTGAAATCCACAGGACTTACTATAGTGGTTTGGGATGCTAAATTTCAAGATGCTGAACAGTTCAGACAGAAACTTTGTAAATACACCCAACATCACTGTAATAGAAAATGAATACCAAACAGAAATTTTTAACCTCTGCATACAAAAGATGTGCAGTGTAGGTTAAGGTCTTCACTTTTATTGTTTTGCAGTTGTACTTATATAATTTGTGTGTCTGTGCCATGTCCATTTTTAGAGCAAATTGACTTTTTAATGTCAGGTTTTGAAGGACGTTTTCATTTTGTCTTTCTGACACTTATTTGTGTGAGACTGTTTATTTATATGTATTTATATCTAACTTGGAAACCAGAATCATGTGACATTCAAAGGTCTCATCAAGGATTTTGAGTGTTTACCACTAGGGGAGGGTGGTAAAAACCCTAAACTATTTAGGTGAGCTATTTGTAAAGTCAATGTAGGCAAATTCAGCATGACTCACTTTCAATTTCCTACATTCTTGTGTTAGGAGCTTCCAGTGGGAAAGACATCGTGGAGACTCTGTGAAATATGGGAAAACAACCTCTTTTTAAAAGAGTTTTAAAATGTTGTGGTGTTTTAAGACACTTCCCTCTCTTCACACACACATACACAAAAAATCATGTTGTGCATGTAGTATACAGTCTGATAATGTATTACTTTATCTCATGTTTCAAAGAGGTGGTTAATATAGATGGTGGCAAGTTCTTCACATCTGTTACTTTGTCTGCATTTAATTCTGTCTAAATTTGGGCAGTGTAAATGTAACTCTTTTGCGATCCAGGTTTCTTTCTTCTTAAACAGTTTTTTTCCTGTTTTTTAACAAACTGGGGAGGATGTATTAGTTTGTGTCAGAAACTTGGATTTCCTTGGATTCCCTGTCCTCTTGTTGAAGTGTTTTCTGTAATAATAGGATCACAAATACAGGGACTATTTTTACCTAGGATTTTCTTTAACTAATGTCTAAATGAATGTTGAACAGGTTACTTGTGATGAGAGGCTAAGCTTTTGTCAGTTTGCTTGGTTCACTTGGCATGTGTTTCATGCTGTAGTAGTATGCATTTTAAAAGCTTTATTTAATGGGGACTCTAGTTTTTATATCAAATGGTGGGATGTGCCTCCTCATATACACTGAGGAATAATTAGGGACATACCTCTAGAAAACAAAGTAGGTAAATCCCAAGGCCAGTTTGAAGCCTAATTTAATGTACATCATGGTTTTTTATATGTTCTTTAGAGAACAATTTTTTGAGTTAATTAGAAAACGTCAAGTCAACTATAAAGTGTTGATGAACTAAGTAGTAACTGGTTAGGCTGCAACTTTTATGAATTTGTTTTTACTCATTTCAAACAAATTTGGGGGAAAAGTACAGTATCTGTTAAACAGATTTATAGGTACTCTGTCAAAAGGGCTGTGTAGTGACTATATTCAGTATTCCTTATGCATATAAAATCTGTAACACCACATTCAGAGTGTACACAGCATCTAATTTTTATATCTGGACACTGCAGAGAAGGGACCACAAGTCATAATTTGGGGTTAGTGGAGCAAGAGTTTTTACCTTTGTTTTATATGTGCTTTATATTTTTACTCCTTTTATTACAACTTTTACTTATCTGTAATTGTTTCAAGAAATAGCAAAGCAAATATGGGAATTCAAGATGTCAGACTGTTTGCAGTAGAGTTATTTTTGTCGGTCTTGGGCTGAATTGCTATTTGTTTTGTGGTGCCATTCAGCTTCAGCTAAGCATGGTGGTGTGAGAGTTCTGTCTCAAGAAACTTCATAAGAGATTATTTGAAGTCTTTTTCTTTCTAAATTTATTAATAAAATTTATACAGTATGAGGAGAGAGGAACAAGCTGAGTACAGACGTTGATAATTAAGCCTAGGAGAGACTCTGTAAATGGTATTCATATAAAATTAAGAATGGTATTAAACAAGCATGGGAACTAAGAATTGAAATTGTCAGGGATCACGTGATAGATCCGTAAGGACACTGTGTTGATTATGCTGCTACAAACCAGAGAAGGAAAGGATTCAACTTTACCAGCTCTAGTGTTTAATAATTGTTTTTCTTGACTCTGCTTTCTCTGTGCGCAGCCCATGATACTCAAACATTCCAGCAGCATGTGAATAAACTTGAGGTTTCTACTGTTGGGGTGAAGTTCATCCATAACCATGGCTGGATATATTTGAAAAATACTTCTTAAGACCACCTGCACTGTAAAGAAAGCATCAAATAAATTTTATGATTACTTGTTTAAAATAAGTGCTCCCCCACTATTTTTGAGATTTTTCTGATATTTGCATGGTTAAATTTCATGACTTCTGTTGTTGGATAAATATATCCTCTTATTTTGAGTGTGGGAGAAAGTAAAGTTTAAAATAAATGAACCCAAAAATTTAGATTGTGAGCATTAAAACAGAGCATACTTTAAAGTTTCAGACTGTTCAAATGTGTAAACCCAGCCCTTAGAGTGGTAGATTTCCACCATCTGTTTATGGCTCTATATTACTATCATAATATATGACAAATAAAAGTATGTATTTCTCGGAAGTTTTAGTTTTGTCTATTAAAAATCTATCTGTGAAAGTTGATACAAACTTGTATGACTTCCTATAAGTCTCTCAGTTCCTGAAAAGTGTAACCATTAAACTTGGCTTTGTAGGTGTTTTGAATAAATGCAAAAATAATACTTGAACAAAATGACTTATGAATAAATGGTAAAATCAAATGCACTGGTGCCTCATAAATGAGGGAAAATGTGGTAAATTGAAGTGACTACAGAAAAACAGAAGTTCTTATACTTTGTCAGAAGGATGGGATACAGAGATTAGAATTGCAGTATAACTGTCAAAGTGTAAGTTGAAAAAAATGAAATAACTGGTTGGTCATTTAAATGGTTTTCTAATATTTTTTCCTAGCTTTTTCATTGCTTAATGGTTTAAATTAAAGACAATACATGACTTGATTAATATATCATAATAAAGAAATCTACTTTCCCCCCTCCAGTATCATCTTTGGATTAAACCAGTACTACAACTAATTAATGTTCTGAATGTATATTAATTAATTCACATTTCTTAAATGTGCCCACCCTTCATAAGCCTGTCTAGTATGAATTACACTAAAATATTAGAAAAAAGGAATGACAACATGAGTAGGTTATTAATGCAGTAATTGTCTTATTTCTGTGATGGGTAAATTGAGACAAAATAATAAAAGAAGCAATAGCATCATCAGAAGTGTGATATTAGAAAGAGGAGATAAGTTTTATTATTTTAAGAGTCATTTGCAAATTGTCAATGCTGTCAGCAAGGAGGATCTTCACAGTGTTGATATAATTTGCAGAAATATCTTTGGGTCAGCTTTGCTAGTGCAGTTAACAGAAGAAATTTTCCATGCCACTGTACAGTCTTTGCAATAACTTCCTCAGCTTTTTCTGGTGAGGTTTTTGGTATCAATAGCTCCATCTTGTAAAACCTATTTTGAATTGTTGGAGTTAATACTATGTACTGAGGCACGGCAATCGTACTTCCCTTGCTTTAGTCTGTCAACTTCCATTAACCTTCTGCATATACATATTTTCCTCTTCGTGGGTCTGGATGACCTTTAAAAGGTCCCTTTCAACTAAACTATTCTGTGATCCTGCCTTCTTCCGTGGTTGGGTGAAGGATACAGATAATTTATCAAAACAATGAAAGACCCTTGCCAGAGGTGAAAAGGCAATTCTTTGATAATTTCTTCTTCCAGACTACCTGTTAGGAACTGAGAGCAAAGACAATTTTCTTTTTTAACCAAAAAAAAAAAAAAAAAAAAAAAGGAGGGGGAAAAAGCTCAACCCCCTTCCCTTTTCATTTGAAGCTTCTTATAATTCATAGTTTTTCTTACCAAAAAAAAAGAAAAAGTAGTACTGTAAAACCAACAACCAAACTAAAAAGTCTCAGTCATCAATTTCTTAAAAAAAAAAAAAAGCAGAATTAAGAATTCTGTGCCCTCACTTGTTTGTACATTTCTAGGTTTTAAATTTGCAAACCATCTGTGTTACTGTTTTAGTGGCAGGCAAGATACCAAGGAAAACCAGAGTGGTGCAGTTCCTTCTGTGCTGAGGAGAGGGGAGGTGGGATGGGGTGAGAGAGGTGGGACTTTTTCTTCATCTTGACCCAAAAGCTGTCCTGTGCTGCTTGTGTTATCTGTGGTTCTGGTCTGTGTGACATTGTTAAGGACTCACAGAGCGTGGAAAAGAGGATGAAATGAAGATATTAAAATTGCCTTACTAGATTGTTTGTTTGCCAAGTTAAACAAATCACACTTCTCATCCTAATGGCATTATACTGCATGTCTATTTAAATTTACAAGAACATGGAAAGGAAATAGCAATGACAGGGGTAATTAGGGAACCTAACAGTAATCCATTTGGGAAGGCTTCTTCTCCCATTACTTATCTAAAGCTTATATATATCCTCACCTTTCAGCTCTTGCTGGTGAACATCACTCCTGTCTGACATGCCTGGTTTACTGTCCCTTTGCAAATCATCTCTGCGAGCAGGCTCATTCTTCCTTCTCTTGACTTGCATTGTGTGTTTGTGTGTTCTATAAATTAAATTTCTGTGTAGCCTACTATTTCATTCCCTGCTATGGCTTGCATAGAAGGTGTTCTGTGAGTTATAAGTGACTGCCTGCATATGTTGTGTTATTTTATAGGTGGTGATTCGTGCTCAAAACGGCGCCCTCCTCTATCGTATTTCACCCTGGGCAAGATATGTGGTCCGTGATGAAGATAAAGTGAATTATGATTGGGTTCACTGGAATCCACCACAGTCATATATAGTAAGGCTTCAATATTATTTTCAAGAGGTGTATCATGTATCCCTTTGTATCCCGGTTTGGAAGAAAATAAAACAATATAGCAAAGTAGTTAAAACAGTTACCTGAGAAATGAAGGGCTTTTATTCATTGCTTTGACAGAAATAAGTGTCTTTAATGATGGATGGTTTTGAGCTGTTTTTTCAACCTCCTGTAAAATACATAAAAAATAGTTATTAATGTGGTATTTTAAACTTGGTTTCCCACCTGTTAGGCAAGATTGACAAGTCTTCTGGGACAAGATGGCTGCTCCTGGTAGGGGGGAGAGCTGGGAATTATCAGTACTGGATTTAAGGATTGGTTATCTACAAATGCCAAGTTCAGTACTCAACATTGTTAATGTTGTATGAAGTCAGAAAACACTTCCAAAAATAAGGTGCCCACCCTCCAGTCAAATCCCAGTTTCTTTGTATCAGGAAAATCCCCTTACTGAATTTAAAACCCTCTTACTTCTCAGGCACTGCTGTAAGGGAGAGCACTCTTTGCATGATATATGAAAAATACCCTAGGAGAGCATTTGGAAACTTTGGACTGTCTGAGTGATGTTGTTTCATATTAAACCTTTTGATGTTTTCCCTAAAAAATGATATGCAGTCGTTTATATTAGAGATGCTGTAGCCTTTATTTTGAGTTAAATTTTAGCTTCAAATTATGAAGCAACTTCTTGACAGAGAAAAGGTTACTGACATGGAAAATACTTTCTTAAAAAATAGCATAATGTTCAGTAACTCTTATTAAAGTCTGCAGTCTTTATCAGTTTAGTGGCCTAGTCTATATATGATGCTGTTCGACACCTCAATCCCCTGTAAGAAAAGGAATGGGAAGGTATTTGGAAATGCAGTGATTGCTATGATCTAGAGTGAAAAGGAGGCCAGAACATTTGGATGAAGACAAGGCCTTACTGACAAAAAGAAAAAAAAAAGTACTTTTATGAATAGGAGAGGTGTCCAGTGGAAATAAAACACAGGTAACAAGCCTCAACCAGAAGTTTTGTTCTTCACGTTGTTCCTTTAATCTCTTTTCACATGTGTGTATTCAACTAGTTTTGTTCTACCTTTTCAAAATTTCACCTGAATAATAAACTAACAAATAGGATATTAACTTCAGTGGCCTTAGCATTCTTCAAATATTTTCACCTATCTAGAAATGCTGTGTACTCATCTGCAGACTTGGGATTTTTAAATTATATTTTAATCCTAAGTAATTAGAATATAGGTGATTCTGGGCTGTGGAACTGTATTCTTTAGGAATAAAACATTTATTAATTTCAGAGAAGGCAGAGCTATTTCACATATCTGCAAAGAGCAGGTATGCTTAAAAAATAAAATCCTATCTTATTATTTTCTGTCTCTATCTTCAAACAAGCTTCATAGTAATTCAGAAGGACTCCTAAGCTGTTTCTAATGACAACTCTTTGTTTTTTTCCTTATAGCATAAGAATCCTTCTCCCAAGAGATTAAAAAGCCTAAGAATCTATGAATCGCATGTGGGAATTGCTTCCCCAGAAGGGAAAGTAGCTTCTTATAAAAACTTCACACACAATGTATTACCTAGAATAAAGGATCTTGGTAAGTAATACCAGAAATGCTTGCAGAGATAATTCTTATGTGCCTGTGCTCTTGTTTGAAAAGGTAACTGTCAAGTATCTACAGGTGGTTTTGCATTTTCCAATTAGACATACCATAAAAATAGATTTTATTTTTATAGTAGGTGAGCAAAAAATTATAAACAAGTGAAATCTATGGAGAATAAACAAAGACTGAAATAGGATATGTGAATCAAAATCCATTCCAGATTTTTAAGTAAAATATGATTGTAAAAGGCTAGATAACTATTACCAGGCAATTTGCTTTTGGCATGGTTTGCTTTCAGCTTGAAAAAGGATCTGTTTTTGTGACAGTCCTCAGAAAATGCTTCATCCTCAATTGGTTCTACTAATGCAAAACTTAATTCTAAGGAAAGACAAAAGAAATACCTGGATATTTTTTCTTTGTTTTGCTAGAATAAGCATGCTAGACTTTTTTTATCCCTGAAGAGTAGCTCTGAAGTATCAGAACAAGGAAACTTTAAATGTGAAAAATCTTCAGGAAAAGAACTTCTAGTATATTGGAGAGGATGTGTGAAAGAGCTGGTACCATTATCTCAGGAAGCACAGCAAAACTGTTCACCTCAATTTCTCTTGAATTATTTTTTCCCATGGTGTCTTTGCACTGTTTCTGTAATGGACAATATTAGAACTTACTGGCTTTTACTGCCTTGTGATGAAATATGTATTTTACACTCTTCTGTAAAATAATCCTGACGTCCATGGCTGAAACCCCTGTGGATTGTGTCTGTGTTTGCATTTGATTTTTTTTATTTTATTTATCAGAGTGCCTGAAGAAGACATGTTCTTGTAGCTTTGTATGTTGAGTCGGTGTTTAGTGGCTTTGGCCTTTCAATAAAGTGAGCTTGCAGGTGAGATGAGGGAGTTTGGACATCTGGAAGTCCTTAACAAAAACTAAATTTGGATTTTACTTTACATATCTGTGACTCCTGGCTGCAAAGGAATTTCACTTGTCCCAGGAAGTTAATAGGATTTACAGAATTAGGAAAGCATTCTGGTTTGCCTACAAATTTTTCTTTGGGGAGAAATGTCATGAAAAGGCTGATTCACTACATAATAAAAGCAGTATCAGATTGAGGTAGGGTATACTAAAATGATAACTAATGTTCCTTCTTGTTTACATTAAGTAAACATTGTGGAAATTAGGCATTTTTAAAATATATTTTTAAGGTCTGTTAGATTCAGTTTTGAAATGTCTTAGTTCTTAGGACAAGCTTAAAGACATCACTGTAATGTATTACTAGTTTGTAGAAATATGTGCATGACAAATAGCAAAATAAATAGCAGGCAAATTGAATGAGATTAATTTGATGCAATGTTGCTGTTTATTTATAAAAATGCTGTAAATAAAAATAAGTACAATGAGCCTGAATTATAAACCAGCAATGAATCTGACAAATTGCTGAGCTCATGCCAACTGTCTTCTAATAATACCTCTGGTTTCAAATGTCACAGCAGTAAAAAACCCAGGAAGAATAAAAAATCCCACAGCATCTTGTTGAAACTAAGGAATGAACTGAAGATTTTTTTCCAACTAATATATAAGTGATGGTGGTGTGAGTCTCAACAGTCTGTAGATAAAACCTGATTTTTTTAGAGTTCCCCTCCTTGAGAATGCACTGAACCATCTTAGGTGATACAACACTGTGTCCCCCAGCTCTCCTGGACTGCCTTGGTTCTTGGGTGAACTCGTAATAAAAGCACATTACACTTGTGTTTTCTCTTTCTGGAAGACTCCTGTAGAGGGAGGATATAACTATTAAAGTTGGAAAAAGTGGTTTTGAAGGGATAAAAAAGATTTCATATGTCATAAAGTTCTAGTATTGTCTGTAAGCTGGAGAGATGTGAGTCTGACAGATGGACCACTTCGTGGGTGAGGATTTGGCAGGATGGTCACTCTCAGGGTTTCAGTCAATGGCTTGACGTCCAAGGGGAGACCAGGGGTGGGGTGGCTTAAAACTGAAGGAGGGTGTGTTTAGATTGGACATTAGGAAGAAACTCTTTACTGTGAGGGTGGTGAGGCACTGGAACAGGTTACTCAGAGAAGTTATGGATGCCCCATCCCTGGAAGGGGTGTTAACCAGCCTGGTGTAGTGGAAGGTGTCCCTGCCCATGGCAGAGGAGTGGGAACTAGAGGATCTTTAAATTCCCTTCTAATCCAAACCATCCTGTGATTCTATCACCATACGTGTAGCCAGGGGCTAACCCTACAGCCCCTGACTGCAAGTGTCAGAACTGAAGCAGAAGTTCAGGGCATGCAGATTGGCATAACTAGTATTCTGAAGTTATATATAGATTACACACATTTCTATCTACATCTAGGAGATTCAATATGTGTAGATCACTTGACAAATTCAGTTTTATTGTAATGGGGATCATGTATGTATAAAATATTAGGTAGAATTTCTTCTTGAAAGTTACCAAATCTCTAGTTGTTAACACTTAGGGTCAGAGGCACCTAAAATGAAAGAAGACTGGAATGGATGTGTTACAGGTATTGAATACTCCTTTAAGTGTTCTTAAGGCATTTGTTTGTTATATTTGTTTTTGTTGTAGGCTATAACTGTGTCCAGCTGATGGCTATTATGGAACATGCATACTATGCCAGTTTTGGTTATCAGGTCACAAGTTTCTTCGCAGCATCAAGGTAGGTTTAAGTGCTCCAGCATCTTCTCTGTTCTTTTCCCTTTCTTCCCATCCACTGAAGTCAGTATTGCCTCGCAGGTGTGTGTTTGCAGGGAAGTGTATAATGGGAAGCAATGGCTTAGGTATTTGCTCTGCCTTCCTCTTAAATCTGAAATCAATTTGGCACAGTGATCAGCTGCTCTGTGAAACTCTTTGGAAAGGATACAGACAAAAAGTTTACAAGTAACTTCAGTTGCCATAGCATATTCTGGGTAATCCACCTTCAGGAGTCTTTATGCATGCATTTGGGGTTGTGGAATTCTTGGCAGTAACAAACAGGATGTGTAGGGCTTTCTTTTATGACAAACAGAGCTGTGCACTGTTTGTTCATAATGAACTTGATTAAAATCATGGCTCTGTGTGTTCTGTGGGAACCTGTTCCCAGGCTTGTAACAGACTGTACTTAGATTTGAGACATAGGGTGAAAACAGATGAGAAGTGAATTCAAGTAGTTGTTAAGAAAATCGTGATAAACCTGGAAGTTATGATTTTTTAAAAATTTGTTTTGTTTTGTTTTAATCTGAGAGCAGCTTAAATGGCTGAATTTAGATAGGAAGTTTTTAACTGGCTTAAGTAGTTGAAAAAAAGTGTGTCAGGCACAGGAGACAAAAATCTTTATTTAAAAATAAGAAAATGGTGTAGTAACTAAATAAAAAAACTAAGCAGGAACACAGCAGATGGTGTATTTTGTGGACTTTGTGGGTGTACATTTACTTGTGTAATCATTGTGTTACTTTATTCCAGCAATATGAATATATTCTTGTCCCTTATGGACTAAGGAAGTGTTCAATATTAAATGCTTTAAGTTGTATCTGTTATCTTTCACACTGAATTTGATGTATTATTAAAAAGGGGAAAAATAAAACGGAACCTATTTCGGCAAAACATTTTGTGGACGATGAAATTTTTTATAATGAAAAAATGGTTTGAAATGTTAGTTTGTAAGGAATAGCTGCTGCTTAAGAGGCTGAAAAAATAACCTGTGTATGTCTGTGAAGTGGGTGGTGAAGACCTGGTGACTTTGGTGTGGTTTCCATGATGAATGTTGAGCATTGCCAGCCCAAGTCCTGATGGCGGCGCGTTGCGTTTCCACAGCCGCTACGGAACTCCGGACGACCTGAAGGAAATGATTGACGCTGCTCACTCCATGGGCATCACAGTCCTGCTTGATGTGGTGCACAGCCACGCCTCAAAGAACTCAGAAGATGGTCTCAACCAGTTTGATGGCACGGATTCTTGTTTCTTCCATTCTGGGTATAGAGGCAATCACCAGCTCTGGGACAGCAGGCTCTTTGACTATGCAAAGTGAGTATCAAATGTCACTTCAGCTCTGCTAGTGGTTATTATTTTGTACCAGTTCTGTTAAAAATTCACTCTTTGCCAAACTGGTAAAGTCACTTGGATTCTTCAAAAGTTGCAGTATGTGGAGTTAAATTCCTCTACTTGCCTAAATGCTTAAAATATAACACTAAATGATAGTATTTCAATTTCCTTATTTTCCTGTCATCATGGCTACCTCCATGCATGTAATATCCCATGTGCATTGTATTTATTATACAATGGTGCAGTTATATTTATTTTTATTTTACAATACAGTTATATAGAAATACCTATATAAATATCTGTTACATAGGAATATATAATTATGTATTTTATGCATTATAAAATAGATTCATATTTTCATGCTATATATAGTACATTGCATATATATAATAGATAATGTTTCTACATAAAAATAAAATAATAAGAAAATGAAAACTTGATGAAATTGTGAAACTGATGAAAACTTGTAACCTCTGGAAATTGTCAGGTTGTTGAAATGTAGGAAAAGTTTCCCCCCAGGACAACTAACTCCGTTTCAAAGAGCTTTTGGATGTCAATCAACAGCTGATACAGAGCAGGGGTCATTTTCAGTAGACAGTTCTAGAGACCCAGTTTGGGCAAGCTTAATTAACCAGTATAAATATAATGTGTGTCAAAGCATGTATTAATGCCAGATGATTATTAGTATTTAATATTGTTTGCATTGTGTTCTCTGAGGAACTGGGGGCAAGGAGATTGATCTTATGCTGAATGTTTCAGTGGTTGAAATGGAGAAACAGGCACAACCAGCCAGCTTATTTCAGTCTCCTTCTCACATTTTTTTCCCATTTATTCATCCCTGAACCACCTTGATTCTTCCCTTTCCTTGTCTTTGTTTCCCTAAACATTCCACAATAAGTTTTGTGTATCTTCACATCTCCTTAAAGCACGTCTTAATAAATTCTATACAGAACTCATCACTTATTCCAGGATAAATTCTCTTATTTTGCCCCTTGAGATGCATGATAATCTTGTGGGACCTTCTTATCAATTACAAAGTTCTGATTTAACCCTTTCAAAGTTACATTTGAGTGGTTCCTGTGATGGCTCATCTGTAGAGTTCTGGTCTCTTATTAGTCTCTTACTTGTTAGGTTCAGTGTGCTGCAGGTTTAATTTCCTTTTTTTTCCTGTTTTACTCCCTTGCTTGCATTGAATTTTCATGGACTGGATGGATATGATTACATTGCACTATTACAAAAGTCACGGCACATAGCATGGGCCAATTGTTTAATGGAACTCACAGTGTCAAATAAACCAAGTGGCCAGTGTGAAAACTGACTTATGTACTTCAATACTTAGTAGGACAAGCTGTTCTTTATTTAATTGTTATTTGGGACAATTTAATGGATTATTTCAGGGGGAGTTTTTGAGTTGTGATTTATTTATTGTAAGAAATCCATTTTAGTCCTTCCTCTTAAGCTTTAAACTCAGATTCAAATAAATTGTATTTCAAATAATCTTAAAGCGTTAATATCAATATGATAGTATTGCACATTTTATTTCATTTGATGCTTATGAGTAATCAACGAGGGTGTGAGTACCAACGTCTCTAGTGAGAAAATAGAATGCAGTTATAGACCTTTCTCTGTTCCAAGCAGAGGCAGGTTCTTCCTGCTGGGTAAAAAAGTGGTGCTGAGTGTTTGGGAGGATTTATAAATGAGAGAAACAACAAGCTCGTTTGGTGGTAGTACTTGGCAATGTCAAATATTTCTTCAGAAGTGAAGAACTGCCTATATGTCTTGGTCAGTGATATGTAACTGTACTGTGGAATTTCTTTTCATGCTATGGGATTGGAATGCTGGAAGGGGGAAGTGGGAAGAGCTGTGAGGGGGAGAGATGAGATTAGGGAATAGAAAACAGCAGAGAAACTGAAGCTCTGCACTGGATGACTGAATGTTATTTCCCATCCTCTGCCGTCTCCTGATATGCAACAATAAGTTTGGAGTTCTCTTTTCAAATGTTTGTGGAAACCCCTCCTTCCCCTTCAAACATAGGAAGCTGTGAACTGTTTCTAGTCATTAAGAGATTCTTTCATCCTAATACCTGAGACAGTAAATATTCTCTATGTGTTTATAGACAAGTTTTGAGGCTGAAAAGATATAATCCTCATGTTTATTGTAAGTTTCACAGAACTGATTAAAAAATAGCTTGCATTTTTCCCCTGTTCTTTGTGTGTGGAAGTCCCAAGCAAAATTGTGAAAGAATCAAACTGATATTTCATTGAAAATGTTGGGTTTAAGTTTTTTTTTTTCCCCAATTTAGTCTGTATTGGCATGCTGCTACTTTCTGTACCAGTGGATGAGCAGCTCTAGTCTGGATGAGGGGAGTATAAAAATCTGTGAGAGACTCAAGTTGCTGGTAGATGTTGAAAGTTTGCTCAAAATAAATGACAGCAAACACAGTCTGTTGAGTGGTCTACAGAAAAGCTTGCTTGCTGAGTGAAATTTCTTCAGCCAGCACAGCCTTCTATCCTGTACAGAGCTTGTACTAAATCCCTTTCCTTCATAGTGGGAAGAACTCTTAAATCTACAGGTACTTAAACATCAAATGCAAAGAATGCTCAATTCACTTTAGAATTGAGAGAATCTAATTCTCTGCCATGAAAGAGATTAAGGAACAATTGCTTTATCAGTTTAGTCTGTCTACATTTTCTTTGAAAGCCAAGATGTAAGTAAGTTTATCTCACAGCATTTGCAAGATTGTTCAGTTGTCTGTGAAGGGGACTGTGAATACTTGCTGTAAAAGAAAGTGGCAAAAAAACTATATGCATGCCAAAAAAAAAAAAAGATTATATCCCTTATGTACTTAAATACTATTTTTTAGTAAAATTTATACAAGTAGAGAGTAGCTCCAAGAAAAGCAATAGTAAAATTGTTCTACAGACAACCTCGGTATTGGATCTTGCAGCACAGTGCTACTTATAAAGATGAAGGTTTGTTTTGTATTTAATGTTTTTAAATCCATATTTAATTTTTTTTAATCCATATTTATACAAGTGTTGTATGAACAGGGAGCTTTTCTGTAAATTGTGAACAGCATTTTAAAATTATGCTCTTCATGGTGTTGTCACAGGAGAATAAAAACTCAATTTAATTGAAATGAGGATTTGCAGGTAAGATAACTGGCCAACAGAAGAATACTTTTTGCTTAACTTTTTTCAATAAAAGCATACAAACTCTGTTTTAAAAATCAACCAAAAATATTCAGAAATAAATTTTTACTTTATTAATTTTCATAGTTCTTGCACATTCTTGTGAGTTTTTCTAAAATTTAGATCCTGAGCATTTTTTTCCTCAAATATGCTAATTTGGTGACTCTTGCTCTCCATCAGATCCATCCCCTTCTGGCTGTACCGGTGTCAACCCCATTTCCCTCAACCAGAATCACAAAGCTTCAGTGAGAATTGCAGTTGATTTTAATATTTTCTGTTGAGAAACAAACTTTTATATAATTTGCCTTGGTTCCTGTTAAAAATTGTGACTTTTCTAGCCCTGAATTCATGAAAGGGAAATGCTTTAGTTTAAAAGGGGTGCCAGAAACTCTGGACCTGTACTCTAGTGGGCACTGTTTGGTTAATTTTGGACTAAATTAATGGTCTCCCATCTTAAGTAAGAATTCTACTTGTAATTAATTTTGCACAAGCAAAGTATGTAGAAGCTGCTACAAAGTATAACAATTTTTTCTTCCTAAAATCATATTCCAAGGTTATTCAGCTGCCAGGTTCATTAGAAGTGATGCTGTAAACTCTGGAGACCAGGTGGGATCACAACTGGAGTGGTTGATTGTGTTTTAATTTAAATTTATTTCTCCAAATAGCAAATGTGTCTAAAATACTAATCAGGCAAAACAATTTGAAAGTAATTGACAACAAGATATTACCTAGTAAAGACTTTTCCCAAAGCACTACATAAATAGAATGTGTAAATGATGTTGTCTTTCTAGACTTGTTGAGGTCTGAGAGTATTGTTTTGACTTTCAAGGCTTTTCCTGTTTTTTTTTTGTCAGACTTTGTTGGATTCTAATCTGTCTTAATACAATTCTGAATGTCAATAGGTATACTGATATATTTCTGTGAGCCTTTAGGAATAATGGTAGAAGTAAAATTCAGAAATCATGTGATGCCTTAAGTTTTTTTGTTTATTTTTTGGTGGGGTTAGTTTGGTTTGTTTTGTTTTTTTAATACTGTGACCCTTTCCACCTGAGCACTTAGGCAAAATTTTAAGTTACTTCACAGGAGATGACTTTGGTACAAAAGTAAGAGGTTGATGTACAGTCTGGTTTTAATTTTAATTAGTCCATCTTCCTTGAATGCAGCAGTATGATCAGTAAGAGATGATGTTGGTTGCAAGGATTTAAGGCCAGCAGATGTCCCAGCATCTCCTTTGGGGCTTTTTGAGGCCTTATTTTCAAGGCTTTTTAAGACTGGATGTTGTGTCTGTATTTTGAGGGTTAAAAATCATAACTAAGCCATGTAATGGAAGAAATCTCTTATGTAGTTTTTTCTCCCTCATTCAGTTTTATTCAGAGGTTTCAAGTGACATCCACAGCAAATGTGCTTTGAAATGCTACAGGTGGGGTTTAGTGTATATAAATGCTTTGTCCCACGAGCCACAGTTTTTACATCAGGGCAACAGATGACTTGCAAGTCCCCTGCTGCCAGTCCAGATGTTCTCTCCAGCTCGGTCTTCTGAACTGCTGCTGGAACAGCTGATTATAACTCAGTGCTTCTTTTTTATTTCTTTTTTAATTCAGTTTTTCTTAAAGTGGGTTATCAACTGCCATGGCTCAGAAACTGCTTTTAACCTTGCTGTCAGTGCTGCAGAAACAGGGCAGCTGTCAGGTGCTGAAGTTTGTGTGTTTGTGCTGGTGTAGGTGGCCTCTTCCCCAGCTTGCCCCTCCAGAGTGGGGTGGGTCACCTGAAGCTTTTGTCCCTTGTCCTGTGGTCCAGCCTCGGGAAGGTATTTTGGGTGTTCTCTTGCATCTAAAACATCAACCTATGTTTGGATGCTGAGACAGTGGCCTTTTCTGCCACCCAGTGTTTAAATCCTGCATAAACCTGATGCTGTATTTTCTGGGGACAAAAGGTCCACTGATTTTGCTTGACTTTGGGATCTGACTTTTTAAAGACATTTTTGTCTTTAAATATCTTCAGCAGCCTCTGTTAAGCTGGGTGTTTAGTTCTTCCTTGAACAGCTGTTTTTCACCCAAATTGTTTTTCTTTCTTCTGATTGCCTACTTTGCCAGTCTTTATCTTCCACTGAGGAGATGATATTAGTAGGTGGAATGAATTGGAACATAAGTCTTTCAGAGTTTAGTGTTTGGTTAGTAGGGGTCATAATTCTCTAAACATAGCTGTCCAGAATATTTTTTGGTTTTGTTTTCCTTCAATTCAGTGATGAATTCTAAATATCAGTGAGGTTAAAGACTTGCTGCCTTCTTTGGGAGCACCCCCATGGTTTGTAACAGTTTTCAGGATGAAATGGATGCACTGCTGCTCTTTATTGCTTATACTATTAGCATTTAAAATAGATGTAAGTTGATGCTCCGTGCAGTACCACGGTATTAAAGATTCAGGTTCCTTGCCTAATGCACTTCAGGAAATTTGGCACACAAGCATGAGATACAGACTGCAGATAACACATTGTGTGTGATCTTGCCATCCACCTCAGGGGCCCTTTATTCACACACATTTTAGACTGCAAAGATTCCACTGCAAACTCCATGCACACAAAGGATAGGTAGGATTTAAAAGCTGCTGGGACACTCAGATGACACCTGGACAGACCCTGCTGGCCAGGCAGGTGTCAGTCAGCTGGGAGAGAGGGGACTGCCACTACTTGCCACAGACCCTTGATAGCACTGGGTTATCCTCTTCGCTGTTTTGCACCTTTCCAGAGTCTTCCTTTTGAATCCTAGTGCCCCTAACAAACCTGTCTGTCTGTAACTTTGCCTTTTTTACCTTGTCTAGCTCTAATCTAAAGACTTTTTTCAGTTTTCTCTCAGCTAAGGAATTTTCTTAGAAGTTTAAACTATGATTTTAAGGGACACAGTTTGGAACACAGGAAGAGAGGGAAAAGCGAGCAGGGGTAGCTTGCACATAATTAGTGAATTATATCCAGCTGACTTCCCAGGGTGTAAGAACTGAAGTGTTCTCTTCTGCACCTTCTGAGGGTTTAACAAGGTACAGGTGACATTCTCCCAGCTGCATTTAGGCAGTAGAAAGGACATCCAATGCCATGCCATGGTTGTCACAAATACGTTTTCATGAGGGAGAATCTTTGGCCATAATTCCAGCTAGACTAAAGGTAATGCAGTGAGAGTTGTCAGTGAAAGAGATTCTCAGTCATGTGATGTCTTCATGGTATATTGTTGATTCTAGGGTAATTACAATAGAACAGGGATGTGAGTTGTGTTTCATTATGTAAAACATAAAGCTGTGCTGGTTTTAATTCATTTCCTGCCAGTCTTCCTCACTAAATTAGTTTATGAAAGCTCTGTATTTAAAGATCTGCATAATATGCATTGGAATTTCATTTAGCTGGCAAAGATTATTTCTTAATGACTGTTTTAAGGAAGCACTGCTTGCAGCATAATAGTGAGATTTTTATTCCTCCCTCCCACCCCTCATAAATGTAATTATTTTGATTAAAAATTGTCTTTAAAACCACTGTCTGCCTATGTTCCTTAGCACTCTGCTTCTAATAGACTGGACTTTGATGGTGACTGTGATAGTATAAAAATACTTATTAAAATTTAAATCTTTAAGTTTAGGACTTTCCATGCCTAAAAATCTTTGTTTATTTTTGTTTTCTCCTCTTTTTAGTCACATTGTGAATGCTAGTAAGTAAACAATTTCAAGTATGGTGACATTGCAGTTTATAAATTACCATTTTTGAAGGGAATGAGTACTGAAAGCACAGACAGAAGAGATGATATATAGGAACTTACACCAATGTAATCAAAAAAATTAAAATAACAGTGCAAAAAAAAAGTTCCAGCCATGATCATATGATTTATAGTATATGCAATCCAGAGCTGCTGTATAATTGCTTTATTTTTTAATTTTTAAGTTTTTAATTAAACAAGCTTAATTGTTTTACTGTACTGTACCTAGATTGATATAACAGACTGGGAAGCTTTAAATCTGTAGGTGCTCTAAAACTCAGAGCTTCACATAAGAATCCATGTAGCTTTCTTTGAAGTGTCCAGTTTCTCAAATTAACCTCTGACATAGCATTCACAGCCTTGTGTGAAGTTTCTAAAATGTAGCTGCAAAAAGAATGGTACAGTGATAAAGCAAGATACTGAGATGTGAGGAAAGGCACACACTGAAAAATTGCAGTCAATGGTTCTAATATTTGTCAGGTAGCACATTTTGAAATATAGAGCCCACCACTTGTAGACAATTAAATTCATTCATATCTTGAATAAATGCAGTCACACTTACCTGAAGTTGATTATGGTATTTCAATAAATATCAAAAATCAGCCAAAATTCAACACATTGCAGAGAATCATTTTGCATCAGTCTAAATGCAATAATAATCTTGAATTTGGTAATCCACACTTGAATTGACAACTTCCACAGCATTCTTAAGTGGTTACTGCAGCAGGTTACATGAGCAGCACCTGTTGTGAATAGAAGATTGTACTGGAGAAAAGGCTGGTAAGTTTGAGAAGAATCCACAAATGAAATGGGGCAGGTTGACTTTCTTCTTACAGGGTTTCATCCTAAGAAATTCAAGATTGAAGGAAAATGAGACATGGTACCACTTATAGCAGGCAAAGAAGATAGAAACATTAAGACAATTGTTTGTGGTTTTTTGATTTTGGTATGTACATGTTGTATAATGCACAGATCCACCTGAAATCCTTTTATTGAAAGCTCTCTGGAGAGAGCAGAAAATAAATAACAACAGGGAACCAACCAATTAACAACTATGTCTACAAAGTAGAAAAATATCCAAATGCTGTAGCATTTCCAAAAGTCAATAGCATATGTATGGCCAACAGATCAGAAATAATCTGCAAATAATTATGTTGATCTAATTTATTTCTTACAGCCTTGAAAGGGATGTCGTGTTTTCTTGAGCGTGCCATAAAGTTTCTGTCTCTAGAAGGTGATTGAAAGTGGAGATGGAGAGCAATGCATACAACAGAGCTGGGCAGCCTGCTGCTTCAGGGAGTGGCTGTCTCTGTCCAAAAAAAAAATGTTTCCCACCTGTAGCCACTGACTGAGATTCAGCTTGGGATAGCACTGTATTGGTGATAGCAAGCTAAAATTTAGGGAGTATTTATAAGGACTCACTCAGCTGTATATGAACATTTTCTGTAGGAGTTGTTTCAATGCCAGAATGACTTTGAAACTGGTGTGTTACTGGGAGAAATTTTATCAGAGTTCATGCTAAAGAAATAACAAGAAATTCTTGGTGAAATTGTAAAGATAAAAAAAAATGGTTCTACTGTTCCCCTTATAATAGTAATGGATGGACAGGGAGCAGCTTTTGGCTCTGTTCTGGCTGATGTAGTTACAGGACAAGTGAGAAGAACTGAAATAGTGTATTGTGTCAAATGGGTCTTAATGAATAAGGAAAATGCTGTGTTAAAAGCTTTATCCCTGGGAACAGAGCAAATTGTTCTAAACCAGGTCTGGAAAAAGAGTGGTTTGTGGTTTTTTGTTTTTTGTTTTTTTTAAAACCATACTATATTTGCTTGGCTATTGTCCCCATGCATTTGCTTTGGGCAGTTTCTCATAAAAAAGTTATCTTTATAGAATTCTTTCTAGCTTGCCGTGAGAACTGCAATGAAACATCTGTTCTGGTTCATCCCTGTGTCTCGTCTTTGATAAGGGGGCTAACTCTGTACCCAGTATATGTATGTATCTATATTACAATTCCTTGTCAGCTCCTGAAAATTGGTGTAAAGTTACTTGGAAAAAAAAGAAATTAATTGCTGTAATTATTACTTAATAGTTTAGATAGCTGACACAAGTTTTTCTAAGTTATTCTACTACAATTAACTTAATGAGTTTATTTCAGGGAGAGGAAAGCAAGTGTACAAGCAGTACTTTGTAGACCTTACTCCTCTTGATTTATTTAGTCTTACTGCACAATAATTAAGTCCTGTCAAGTGTAGTTTTAAGGATAGATACATGTGAGCAAATAAACAAGAATGAAAAAGCACATCCATAGTCACTACTATGTGCTCTAGTAATTTTTTCTGAAGGAGACGACTTAATTTGTTCAGACAAAGAGCTGAGTATGAAGTTCTCTGAAGAATTATTAAGTAAAAGTATGGATTTTTTTGTATCTATAATACATTTAGTCATTGCACAAAGGGTGTTTAACTGACTGTATTTATCAAAAGGCTTCACAATGAGAAGAAGAATGCTCTTTGCCGTCTTTATTCTTTATTCCTTTAAGATTCAGGAAGAAAGTAAAGTAATGACTGTTGTCACTTTCCTGATTAAATAAACACATTAGATCGCCTCTTCTTGGCTGCAGGGATTTATGTAAACACCATGGAATTTGTCATTTCATGATGTGAGTGAAGCCATATTCCTTTCTCCCTGTCAAAAAAAGAGTTAGACCCTAGAGCCCGTGTTTTTAACCCACAAAGCTTCAGAGATTGGCACTGTCCTTTACTGTTTTCTTCAGTGCTTTAGAGTGATCAACTTTTCCCCCTCTTGCTGTTTATTATTTAGCAACATTTTTATTGGGCTGTAGCACACCTTTGATTAGGGCATGATATTTTAGAACACATTTTAGCCCAGGCTTATTATTAGTAGTATATCTAAATTTTCTGAGAGTTCTCCAGTAGAGTAATAGAGAAATTGGTGTCTTTTGAGGAAAGAATCCATTTGTTATTAAACCGTAAGTGTAAGTGAAATCATCCCTATGAGTAGTACATCCCTATGAGTACAGTGTTACATTTTCATACCCTGACCTTTTGCAAGCAGGTGGAGGCAGTGCTAAATTCCCCCTTGTCTTCCCTCCCTTCCTTTCTCCCGTGAAGGCAAAAAAAAAAAAAAA